>CM035135.1:116298748-116586248 GCA_020205605.1 Panax ginseng
GAGGGATAAAATTGGTCACTGTTTTGTTCAAAATAATTTTTTTTAAAATTAATTATGGTGAATATAAATTGTAAAATAAATATATTAAATTTTTACAGTAGTAAATTTATTTTTAATAACATTTTTTAAGTAACTTATAACATCTAGTATTTCTTTTAATAAACTATAAAGTAAATAACTTTATACTACGTTAAACTTTAAAATTTCATACATTGATCATGACAAAAAAAAAAGAAAAAAAAAAGGAGAAGAAGAAGATAATGATTCTCTTTTGTGAAATAGAGCACAAATGCCAAAAAAATACTCATGTTCTACAGAAAGAGTTAAGTTTGAATTAGTTATTTAATTTATAATATACTACAATTCAAATTGTAATGTAATTAATATTTAAATAAAAAATTTATTCTTAATAATAATTCTTAATTAATTTGCAATAATAATTGTATTAATTAAAATATTAAGTTATAATAATTTAAATTTTAAAATATTGTAAATTGATAATAAAGAAAATTTTAATAATTATGACTCTTTTGTGGATTAAATTATAAATGTTAAAATATTAATTTTTTATTTTACAAAAGAATTATAATTTAGTTTGATATAATTAATTTATGATATCCTTTAATAAATTTAGATTTATTTTTAAAATTTTAAAATAATAATTTTACATATAATATTACTTCTAAAAGAGTATATTTTTAAGTGTTTTCAAACTCTTTTTTTGGAACAAATCTAGTACTCCATCGTCTGTGTGCGTGGTCTGGAAACAGAGATCATTTGGCTTTCACCTCTCTTCCTTAGCCAAAGTTCTATGTTTCAATTAGAGTGATAGGCTAGCTAGGTTTCTTCTCTGGTTTCTCATCTCTTCCTTAGCGATAATTTACGCGGGATGAATGAAAAACTTAGCGCTAAATTTTGCCGTAATTTGCGAGATCGATAATTGATTGTGCGAAGAATGTTTCATACTGCTAAAGGGATTATCATTAATCCCAAAATTTCCCCCCCAACTTCATCTTCCAATCAAAAAAATTTCTCTTTCTATCTCAATTGCAGATGCCCTAACTGGAAAGACCCAAAGACCTTTCAATTTGTTCGAAGGTATTTTTTTCTAACAACTTTGTTCCTCCCTATTCCATTACTTGCTAAAATGATTTATATAATTAGTTTTATTGTCAATGAAATTGGTGAGAAGGGAAGGAATCTTAATTTTTTAATTATGCTTTAACTTCTTTTAGGATTAGTTTGTTGATTTAGTTCTTGGGAATCTTAATCTTTTTAATTATGCTCATTTGGGTCTTCTTGCTTCTTTTGTTGATTTGGGTAGCAAGAACTGATATATATTGATTCGGAGTTTTGATGTCTTAATTTGTAAGTCTGCATATTCTCATAAATGGAAAATCCAATTTTCTGTCAATTTATTGAAACCTATTATGTAGTTGTTCACACACAAATATTTGTTTTCTTTGTGATTAGGCATGAAGTTACCAATGTTTTTATAAGATTCTCAAAATATATGTTAAGTCTATCTAAATTGTGGTCAAAAGTTGGGCTCTACCCTATGATATTTTGTAGTTATTGGTTTAACTCAAAACTTAACCATAACATGGTATGTTAATATTATGATTAATTCACCCTTGACTTTTAGTTTATGTTCAGACATTAGGTTGAGAACAAAGCTACTTGTGTTATTTATGTCACAATAATGATCCACAAAAATTAAGTGGAATGATGATAGACTCCACGGCACACTTATGAGGTGGTGGTGGTCGCCATGCATCGTCGTTTAAGCGCGATTGTTGGGTGAATTAACATGCAACACCTTAACCCCCCGCCTATATGTAGATAGCGTAATCTTGGTACTATTGGTCGCGTTGCGTTGAATTAGCGTTGAATGGACACCAACGACACCTGACCCCCTCGCTTGTATTGAAGCGGTAATCTCGGTCAATCGACGATTGATCGCAGTGAAGACGCCACACACAACTATGAATTGTTGTATGATAAGTCAAATTAAATCTCAAAGAAATAACTAAGAAAAATACTTATGAATTCTTCAAAGAACCAAAAGTAGAGAATAATCTCACAAATATATTGAATAATGAATAATGATAATGTATAATGTCTTTGATTACATCAACTTGGACCTCTATTTATACTACTCAAAACAATCCAAATCCTAATAGGAATTAATAAACTATAACCCTAATTTCTATAAGGAAATAGAAGTCAATTTGGAAAATAAATTCTAATGAAAAAAAATCTTAATTATAATAGAATTTAAAATTAAGAATCTAAATAAAAATAAAATCCTTCCCCACTTGAACTTGTCGTGTAGTATAAGCAATCCATTGCCGCGTGAAGGTCATTGCCGCGTGAAGGCTGTGCTAGCAGTATGTGAATTGATTTGCAAGCCTTGCATGATTTCATGTAATTATTGAATATAATATATCAAGTGACTCCTTTAATTTGCATGCCATATCTGTTGTCCACGTGTGCATATATGATTCCCATCATAGTCTCCATACTATTTCCATGCTATCAATATGTTTAGACAGCAAGTGGCCCACGTGAATGGTGCTGACTATGTTAAGTGAATGGTGCTGACTAAGTTAATTAAAGCCACTTGAATTTTACATACTGCTGAATATGTTAAGTCTGAGAACTCCTTTGCAAGCGGATTGAATTGAATGGACCAATTGGGTCACCCGATAACACTAAAATTGTACTCCTTAAATAATCTTTAGCTTTCAATTACTTGAAATCATTTGTTGAACACTTGACACTCGAAATCGATAAATTGATTTAAAATTACGACCCTAATCAATCATCATCATTCCTCCCTTCAAAAGGATTTGTCCTCAAATCTGGCATCCGCTCCCCTCGAAAAGGATTTGTCCACAAATCTGATCCTACATCAAAACAATCAAAGTTAGAATCACCAAACAAAACATAACCACAAGTCTCACTTGGTAATTTAAATGAATAAGCAATATCAGCAACGCAAGCAAGAATTTGAAAAGTTCCAACTCCTCCTGGATCAAATATCAAAATGAAAAACTCTTCATGTGATAGATTTTCCCAATGACGAATTCCCGGATCAAACGGAAATCTTATGATCTCGATCATTTTCAAACATAACCACGTCAATGATCCTGGGTCAAATATCAACTTTTGAAATTCATTAGGTCGCATAAGCCCATACACCTGAATCCCTGGATTAAACACAAAATAAAACAAATCAACAAGTTCCTTTTGTCTAATCACAAAGGAATCAAATAAATCAAAATCACATGCATAGTCTACTAAAACAATATTCAAAACACTTCCCTGTAGACTCTCAATGAATTGATCGAATTGAATTGCACGATCCATGTTTTCCTCGATGAATATGATCACATCATGAATCTGCAAAACACAACCACACTTTCTCCTTCCATTGACATTAATAACACAGTCAAAATCACATAATAGCACCAACGAAATAAAAAGGTCACAATCATAAGTTGAAAATTCAATAGCATATCGACGATGATCACAAACAAACTCAACACATGCTAAAGAATTTCCCAAAATGTTTACAAAAATCGAAATATCATCAAAATAAAGAATTTTTCCCATAAAAGAATGTAAAATATAATTCAATAATTCCATGGAAGTATGCAATGCCTTAGCTAATCCAAGTGAACTAACTAAACATGCAAATAACTTATCCCTCAAACGATCTTGATGATAAACACTTGTTGAATCAAAACCATATGATAGCAAATCATGCAAGGAAGATTGGTCTAACGAAACAACATGATTACTACCATTGTCAACTAACGATAATTCATGTAAAGATTGACTAGCATGAAACCCTAAGTCAATATTTGAATAAGAAAACCTAGAATTAATTTCATGCAAGTAAGCACATCGAAAACGAGAATATATATCATGATCATAAACTAACTCAACAAACATCAAGTATCCACCATAATTTATGATATAGATGATTCTACCCACAAAATAGCTAACAACAAAGCCAATGAAAGCATGCAAAACATGTTTTAAATAACTCATGAAAACACTAGATGCATCAGTTAATCTAACAGAAATAACTAACCACATATGTAACTCACATGCGAAAATAATTTTCCATTTATCACAATATCTCATGCTAAATTGATTAGGCATTGTCATCACATGATTATTATCACATGTAGATAAAACATAAGAACTATGCAATTTATCAAACATATTATCTAAATAAAGAAAAGAATAACGATACTTGTTTACCAATTCAAAATCGATAAACAAACTCGTTGTCCCATCCTTTTTAGGTACTATGATCTCATAATCAACACATGAACTCATGTCTTCTCTCACGATACCACTTTCACCAACTCTCCAACCCGCCTTGGTAACTCAAAATTAGCCTCTCTCGGAAATACTATCAAATTTGATGATGACGCGGAATGATAGTACGGGGTATTTCATCAACCACCTGTACAAGAGACAAAACAAAACTAGACAAAGAAGAATCATTAGTGTTAGTATTCAAAAGCGCCGTCTTGTACGAATGTACAATCATTGGCTTTTCAAAATATAACTCACTTTTCAACTCACTCTCTTTTTCATAGTCACATTTCTTCTCTCTCTTCTTTATGCTCACCCTCTCGTTTGTTTTTCTTTCGTTTGTTTTCAAGGTCACTCTCATTCTCTTTATTCTCAATCTCTCTTTTCTTTTCATTCTCACTCCTTTCAATTTTTCCTTTAACATTATAAATCCGAACAATTTCTTTTTGTCGATCTTTTCCACATGTATTTCCTTGTACGAACTCATCTTCTTGATTACTTTCTTTCGGATGTTCACCATCTTGCTTTAGATCATGGATTTCATCTTGAACACTCGAACCCAATAACTCTCCTTGGACTGCATATTTTATAATTTCTTCCACCTCCCACGTTTGATCTTGTTCTTTTCGCCTTAAAAGTATATTGTAGGCGCATCCAATAATCTTCCTTGTTTACTTGTGTGCGAACACTCCTATTATTGTCTCATCAGAAATCGCCTTTGAAGATTGCTCTACATGTCTTTGAGATGTATACTCCTCCCTCCTCATCACTGTTGTCTTTGAGCAAAGCGCTTTCTCATTGCTGATTTTAATTCTGCCCATGTCTCGAACGGACGCTCCCCATATTTTTGTTTGATAAGCTGCCACCATATAATTGTATGATCGGAGAACTCTTGAACTGCCCGTCTGACCTTCCTCCTCTCGGAGTAATCATGAGAGTCAAATTCTCGCTCCATTTTTCTCTCCCATCTCAGATATGCCTCTGTATCAATATTGCCTTAAAAAGTATTCCTTCGAGACCCATAATAACTTTCATAATTGTAGCCATACATGTTTGCTGTAAAACAAAGGTTAGTAGATAAAAATTTTCCTCACACACTCCACTTACGTGTTTTTCATCAAATAATGATGAATCACTCGTGTATCGCTTCAAATTTGGCTTTTACCCTCTAATAATCTTACACTCTTGCTTTTACCTTTAATATTCTCTCTAATAGGGTTCTTCTTGAATTCTCCTAGCAAAATTCTTGGTTTTACTAATCAATTCAAAATTACTTATCACGAAACAAAATTATAGATGGTGTAACTATTAGAATATCACAAAATCACCAATCGATTGCCTTGTACTCCTCTTGTATGCTTGATTTGTAAATTGTAGCTCGCTTTTGAATTGATGATGATGGACTGGTATGAAATCTTCGTTGGAATTTGATGGTGTCTTCTGAGTTTGGTTTAACCTGAATGAAAATAGAATATGAATTTTTTCTTTTTTTTTTTTTTCGTTTTTTTTTTTTTTTACTCACGATTTTTTTTTTCAATATATATTTCGACAGAAAATTAAAGATAAGTAACTTGCTAGAAAGGCTTAGCTCTGATACCAAATGATAGACTCCACAGCGCACGCTTGCGTGAGGTGGTTCGTCATACGATCGTTTTTAAGCGCGGTTGTTGGGTGAATTGCTTTAACAACACCTTAACCCCTCGCTTTATATGTAGGCGGTAATCTTGGTACAATTGCTCGCGTTGAATTACGCATTGAATGGACACCAACGACACCTTGACCCCTCGCATGTATTGAAGCGGTAATCTCGGTCTGATCGACGATTGATCACGGTGAAGACGCCACACACAACTATGAATTGTTGTATGATAAGTCAAATTGAATCTCAAAAGAAATAACTAAGAAAAATACTTAGGAATTCTTCAAAGAACCAAAAGTAGAGAATAATCTCACAAATATATTGAATAATGAATAATGATAATGTATAATGTCTTTGATTACATCAACTTGGACCTCTATTTATACTACTCAAAACAATCCAAATCCTAATAGGAATTAATAAACTATAACCCTAATTTCTATAAGGAAATAGAAGTCAATTTGGAAAATAAATTCTAATGAAAAAAAATCCTAATTATAATAGAATTTAAAATTAAGAATCTAAATAAAAATAAAATCCTTCCCCACTTGAACTTGTCGTGTAGTATAAGCAATCCATTGCCGCGTGAAGGTCATTGCCGCGTGAAGGCTGTGCTAGCAGTATGTGAATTGATTTGCAAGCCTTGCATGATTTCATGTAATTATTGAATATAATATATCAAGTGACTCCTTTAATTTGCATGCCATATCTGTTGTCCACGTGTGCATATATGATTCCCATCATAGTCGCCATACTATTTCCATGCTATCAATATGTTTAGACAGCAAGTGGCCCACGTGAATGGTGCTGACTATGTTAAGTGAATGGTGCTGACTAAGTTAATTAAGCCCACTTGAATTTTACATACTGCTGAATATGTTAAGTCTGAGAACTCCTTTGCAAGCGGATTGAATTGAATGGACCAATTGGGTCAGCCCAATAACACTAAAATTGTACTCCCTTAAATAATCTTTAGCCCAATTACTTGAAATCATTTGTTGAACACTTGACACTCGAGTCGATAAATTGACGAAAAATTCTGACCCGGTCAATCTGTCATCAAATGAACTCATAATTTTTGAACAAACAACAAAGTGTAGCGAATTCTGAGATCTTTCCCCTTGAAAATTGTTTCTTCCATTCACTCCCATTGTCCTATAATACACTTCTAGTAATGAAAATAAGAGAAACTCTTGCCAATATGAATTTTTGCATATAGTCGGTTTATCACGTCATTAACATCACATGTTGATAGGCAAACACGGGATTTTAGTAATTCTAAAGTTTTTTTGATTTACAATCTTTTATTATTTATTATGCTTGTACTGCTTCTTATAGAAATTAACTGAATATGAAGTTCTTAAGTTTAATTGTTCAAATCAAATTTTGGCTAACCACACATTTGTCATCAATAACCATTTCAAATAGTTTTATTTATTTTTAGAATTTTTTTGGTTGAAAAATCAATTCAGGCGCAGGCAGCATAGTACTTGAAAAATAAAACACTTGAGCATAGCATACATAGTTCTCCAGTTTATAAAGAAAGATGATGTTTTGCAAGCACTTTATTCAGAAATGGGATTAAGAAGCATAATAAACGAAAATTGTAAGACCACTGCAGCCTGCAAAAATCACTTGCAACTCAATGTTGAGGTGAGGTATATTCTACTTTCATTTGTGCTCTTGGCATATACTATTGGCTTACACGACTTACTTACTAATGCAGGTACGGTCTTTCCATGCCATGTATTGTGCTACTTGAAATTGTAAACTTTTTGATGCTGTAAGAGCTTCTCATAGGGGGTTAATACCTTGAAAAATATTTTGATGATAATACTAACTCATAAATTGTCTATTGAAATCTATTTCTTTCCAAAATAATTAGAAGTTGCTCGCATAAGCTTGGGCATTCTTTATAGATGATATCCGTGACAGATTTACGACCAATTCATTTAATAATTCCATTTGTGGTACTCATGCACAACATTTTTTCTAGGATATCAAACTTATGTAGTTGAATGCTCATCATTTTACAATACTATCAATTCATGAATAAATAAGGCCATGTTTGTTTATAAAAAATGCTTGGGATTGAACTATTTGTCTTGATTTAACACTATTACGAACTATTTTATTCATGATGGTAGATTAATAGTCATTTAAATAGTTATATAGACAATTTTTTGTTATTCCTAAGGCTATTTATGAGGGATTATATGAATGTGGGATTAATAGTCCCCGAGACTGGAAATGTGATTATTTTAATTCTCTGTTTTAATCCATTTTAATTTTGGTTAATAGTATTCTTAATCCATTTTAATAATATTCTCAATCCATTTTATTTGCAGAGGTAGCAATGGGAGAGGTGTTGCTGTTGTTTCTTGGACTTTGAAGCTTGTTATGTTGAATGACTAATGTGTGACCATTAATCAGTGATAGAATACTTGTTCACCCGTGTGAATTTGGGAATTTAGTCAAAGCGTTAATTCCTCCCGGTAACATCTAGTGGTGTAAGCTTAGTTGAGTTTGTGATGCTAATTTTGTTAATTATAATGGAATTTGTTAATATGTGCTTTTGATTATCAATGAATAAGATATATGGATTGCTTGAAAATATTGGTTTATGACAGAGTTTAATCTTTTCAAGTACTTAACTAGTTAGAGTTGGTTCTTCAGTTCTGCCCAATAGTACCTGAAGTTGAGAAAGCTGAATTGAGAAATTTATGATTTGCTAGATGCTAATTTGAAGTTGACAATATTAGTTCATTTTTTTTATGAGGAAGTGGATGAGATGTGAGCAGAGTTGCTTAAATAGTTTTATGCAATGGGTTATTAAGCTTGATATCAATGTAAAGAGTACCTCTACTTGTTTGGTAATTGTTATTATTGATATTGTGACACTATAAATTAAAAGCAATTCTATAATCACCTTGATCAGGCTGGGTACCTTTTTTCATTTGTATTATCTGTTGTGGTTTTGCTATGCTATAGGAAGACGAGTAAAAATACTATTTCATAATTAATTAGTAATTAGTTACCGGTTTACTTGTTTCTTAATCTTTCAATCAGTAAAAATTAGCTTCTCCTTAACTTAATTATTGATTCTTTTCGTCTTTCTATTGTTGGTGCGTAGTATTAATTGGAAAAGAAAGAACAAAAGAGGAGCTACTTCTCACTTGCAAAAACAAAGCAAACAAAGCCTGTTTGTGATTTAGGTGAAATATTTGTTCAGTTTGGAAAGCATATCACAATTGTACATCCTTTATATATGCCTTGGCTACTAGCTTAAATTTGCACACGTCCCTTGGAGTTATTGGTGGTTGTTTTTTTTCAACAACTACAAGAGTAGCTCAAGCTTTTACATTAACTATAGAAAGCACCCAACATAATTTTTCTCTCCTACCTTGAAGTTTCTTATTAAAAAGACTTATCTGATTCAATCTCCAGTTCTTGTCTTCTATTATTTAATAATTTTAGTAGAACCATATTTTCTACACTATTTCTTTTATTCCCTATGCTCCTGTCTTGGCAGACTATAATTTAATGAATTTATATTTTGAGGCTTAAACAAATCATATATAGCAGGAGAATCTTGTATTTCGTATAAAGTAATTACTAAACTTTTGGGTTGTAATTAAAGTTGTTTCTCCTTGGCCCTGGACATGCAGATTTACGCAGAAATGATTGGAAATGTCATGACAGATGCTCGTTCGATTGGAAAATACTATCATTGTAGGTAGACTTGTTGCTCGTTTGAGATTGAGTATGATAATGATGCTAAGCAATTGCTCGCAGACATGGAATTCAAGGATACCGACTCTGATGTTGAACGTGAACTCAAACTGCGAATATTGCGTATTTACTTAAAAAGGTAAACCATCACTTGTTTCTCTCCTTCAGTGTTTTCTCAATTATTGTCATACTTAAATGAATACATATTGTTTGCAAAAAATAAGGAAAGTTTCTGACCATAAGAGCCCACTTATTGCAGTTAATTTGTTAGCCTTAAGGTTGAGGATTGGTCCTTCAAGGAATAAACCAGGATCAAACCTGAGGATCAATATGAAACCATTGTGCATTGAGATTATCGCTTTTCCATCATGGCCATTTATTGCTGTTATCATAAAATTATAACAGCACTTTCACAATTGTTTTTTGTTCTAGTTTACACAAGTTTGGAACATATTCACTTAAATCGCCAAATCATTAATTGTCCCTGTGGTAACTATGGCAAGAGTTGACCCTCAAGTTAGATTAATATATACCAACTTTTGAGGTACTCAAGCAGTTGAGTTATTATTGGTGAACTAAACCATGTGAAGGTACTAAATCCTCATCTTCCTTTAACATTTATAATGACATAAGCTTGCCACATAAGAAAGTTTTATATTTTGAAATGTATAGATCAATGCTAAAAGGCTGGAGTTATCTGTTATATATGAAAATTAGTCTCTATCTGTAAGACAGTAAAAGGAATCTACCCTGTATTTAGTCTGATGATAAGGTTGGAAGTTTTTAAATCTATAATGAATTTATTTTGTCATATTTACATTTTGTTTTCAACAAATTTAACCTATCAATTTGTTTTCCATGTGCTATTCTCTTACTTCTAAAGTATTATGAAATAGGAGCCAAGACTTGACATTGTAGACTGTTTTACATGTGGATCTTCTGGTTATGCTATTTTTGGTGACCTGAATTTGTTAGAGAAATTGGTCATGAAGACAGATGTTCGGTATATTTTCGTGGTGGAGTAGGTATGCTTGTTCATTTTTGTTTGTAATGGCTTTGCTATTGATGCTTCAATATAATTTTGGACAACTGTCTCTTGTAGCATGCAGTATTCCAGCGCCTGACTGAAGATAACGTATTTATCACAGCAAAAGGATACCCTGATATTGTCACAAGGTAGCGGAAAAGTTTAAACAGTTCAGGTGAACAATAAATCTGGTATTGGTTTGTTTCTAGATCTTGTCTTGAAAGTCTATTATTTATTAATTTCTAATTAAGTTAGACCTGTTCATGGATTATAAATAATATAATAGCAATCAATACGAATTCATGTGTAATTGCAGGAAGATTTGATAGTGAGCATGTTGGAGAAGTGCAAGCATTCTCTCCCTGTAGTTCAGAGACGAAATTATGAAGTGTACTCTCTCTCTATATGTAGATATATACTTTGATTGAAGAACTGTGGTAGCTTTAGATGGTTAATTGTAAAGATAATGAATGATTATGTAGTGGATGATTTTATTAAGTTAATAATATTTTAGTTTTTATATTTTTGCCATTATTTACTATGGGGACATTGAGCCACCAGTACACAAAAAAGAATGTCAAATTTTGATTTAGCAACAATATAATTAGATTACCAAGGCATTGAACAAGTTTTAATATAACAACAATTTTTTTATATATTTAGCAAAAAATTTTCGTTGCTAATGGCATTAAAAATATAATATTTGACAACAAAAAATAACCTAATAACAACGGAGAGGATATTGTTGCTAATACTAAAATAAAAGGTAACATTTTTTATCGTTGCAAATCATATCAACTTTCGTTGCACATATAAAGAAACGGCAACATATAATGTCGTTGTTATCGATTTCTTTTGTTCTTTATTGAAAATAACCAAACAACAAACATTTTTATTGTTGATTCAAAGATAATGTCGTTGCCAAATAATATAATCAAGAATCGAAAATCGTTACTAAAAAGTTTATATTCATGAACGAAAGTAAGCTTAGGCAACAATTTTTATAATTTATTACAACGAAAAATGTCGTTGCAAAATGGTGTCAATTGCGAACGAAAATGCATGGTCGTTGCAAAAAAAAAAGTTTCATTTCATTTCCAATTAGCGAGCTTTTTGCAAAGAAATGGGGTTTTTAAAGAACGACATTTTAATTATTCTGCAACAATACATTTTGTTCCTAAAGGATCGATGTCTCTATACGAAAGCCAAATTTCGTTGCAAAATGTATTACTTTTGGCAACGAAAAAAATATGTTCGTTGCAGAACAATTAACAACGCTCATTGCGCAACGAAAGACGCAACGACAGTAAAGTCGTTGCCAAAACCCTTTAACAACAAAATTTGGCACCTTTAACAACGAAAATCGATTGTTACTGAAGCCCCATTTTTTTGTAGTGGTTGAGCTCACCCTTTTGCTTTCATTGTTCTCTTCAGGAAATGAGAACGTAGCTGGGACTAGTCGGGGAACGGAGTGATGGTCCTAGATGGTGCATTAGTAGTCATCACTATTTTATGAAATAGTGTGATAATAAATGTAATGAGGACTCCATTGAGTGTGGATATTGTCTAGATGACAATATTTGTATTAAAACTCACAGCTTATGTTTTGTCGTATCTTACACGACTGTTGTATAATTAAGTTGTATTTAAATTGTGTACCATGTATTTGGCGACTCAAGATGAGTGATGTATACCTATTTTGGGGCCGTCACAAGTGGTGTAAGAGTTGATGATTTTAATTGACTAATGTTTGTTGTGTTTATGTATTTATGGAAATGAAGCAACCTAATATTTAGCTCTTTTGTGTTGTTATTTGTGAGTTAAAAGTTGTGTAATAGTTAATGATTTTAATTGACTAATTATTTTTGTGTTTTCATGTGTGAGTTGTGTATTTGAAATTAAAATAGAATGTCAAAATATAGAGCATAGTACCAATACATTTACCTCATGTATTAATGCAACGAGTTATTATTCACAAACCCAAACCTACATTTGCAGAAAGCAAAGCATCCTTGTCAAACAACAATAAATAAATGCATTTGCAGACATAAAGAATAATGAATTGCTAGCAACCATCACACAAGAAACAATAAATGTCAACCAACAATAAATAAATGTATGAAACTTAAATTAGTAGCCCCAAAAAGCAAATCATCCTTGTTATAACATAACTTCCATAGTACCAATACAATTTACACCATGTATTGCTTGCTTCAGTAATCCAAAAAAGGAACCAAGCTTTACCATAACAGAGCACCAAAAGTATTCAAGCTATACCATTGCTCAAGCTACACCAAATCAGAAGCTATACCAAAAGATTACAAAATTTCATCCAAATAACCAGAAGAAGCTATACCAAAACATAGCTATACAAAATAGAGTCTAAATAATGTTCCCATTAAACTACTAGTTAAATAAAATAACCTAAATGCTATTGTGTGGTAGTCCTTCCAACCTTCTTCCTTGGTGCTTTAAATGGTTTGCATGTTGAATTCTGTGAAGTTTGTTGACTTGCTTGCCTTTTCCTTGTATTCACCTGGGTTGGTGGTGTGTTGGCTTGTTTGGGTGTTAATCAAAACAACACACACACGCAAGTGCACGTGGTCCACAAGTAATATAAAGTGAGTAGAGTATCGTTCCCACGAAGAATACTGATTGAGATTTAATCTATCATGCAACCATTTTATAATTATCTCGGTTTGCTTAAATAGTTGAATAAATTGTATCTTAGCCAAAATAATACTAAAAGCAAGGAAATAGTAAAATTAACAATTAAAATAGCCAAATAAGGGGGTTATGGGGTATATAATTTCACTTAATATTTCATTCGAGACAATACACTTCCTTACAAGTTTAGTTAATTATTTTGGATTGTTAGCTGAGAACACACAAGTAAGATATGACCATCTCTCGATACACCATACCTGTATTACATTCAATCCACAAAAGATAGAATAAATGTAAACATCCAATTTCACTAATACACTATATGTCTATGTGAATTATAATCAAAACAGGTTGAAACTCTAGTACTCAATGGACTACATATGGTGCTTTTGTATATGTCTATCATGGGCACGAAACATAAATTCCTTCTCAATGTAGAATTCACATACATATGCTAATATGATTAGTTCTAAGCCTATAATTCATTTTTCAAGTTCATATAGACTAACATGGTAATTGGTGATCAAACAATTAAACATTTAAAGCAAATCACATTAGAAAATCCAATACAAATAATCAACTAAATCTCATAAGGAAAGATAGAGATCTGAACTACATATTAAGATTCATCATAACCCCAAAATGGAAATTAGTTCATATATAAAGCAAAATCCATCACAAGAGATTGTTCATACATTGGAAGGCAAAATGAAAAGAAAGAGAAACAAGAGATTGAAATATGCAAATCTAAAATCTTCTTCTCAAATCTGGACATCCATTGTTGAATCCAAGCTCCAATGTTCCCAAATTCAGCCCTAATCTAAGCTAAATATCAAAATCTACTATAGAAACTAAGAGATAAGCTTAGATATAGAAAAAGAGGCTACAAGCTCTCTTTGTGTTTCCCTAACCCTAAAAAGGAAATAAAAACGATCTTATGATGTCTCTAACTTGCAAGCACCCACTCTTTAAGTAAGAAATCCATTTGGCTTTTTAAATGAAAAGTCAAATCTTTGGTCAAGTTTAAACAGTGCACTACCGCTTAGTCATTAGTCTGCGAAAAGAACGAGAGCGTTGCTGTCAGTGTTTACTCGGTCAGTATTTTGTCTTCTTTGCCTCGTAGTGCTTTTTAAGCACCGCTTGCATACCGATTCTTTGAATTTATCGAATTGATCTCTTCTTTGCATTCTTCTTTAACACTCCTATATGCCATCTCCAATTACTCCCCATAACATACACTTTGCTCCTATTTGAACCGGCTTCATAACCATTTGAATCACAATGCTACCAGGCTAGCTTCCAAAAATGCTTTCTACACAATAGAGATAAAATGCATAAAAAGATACTAAAACACCCGAGATTAAGCATCAGTTTCTGGCAAGTAAATATCCAATAAATAGGTATAACACCTACTTATCATGGTGCAGAAGCAGGTAGAGTGCATCCTTGGACAATTGTTTATGAAGTCTGCTTCTTCCTTACAAGTGTTGGAGTTTTCATCTAATTTTCAGTACACAACAACAAATGTATATACTTATAATGACCTCCACTACGAATATAAGTAGTTACCATTAATAAAATTAATACAGTTTTTGAATGACTGAAAATATAATTACAAATATATATTTTTCCTTTTCCTTTCCATAGTCAACCACTTTGTCTTTTCCCTTGGCAGTGTCAAATACATTGTCTTTTCCCTTTCCAATGTCACTAGCCTATAAAAAAAATAGTTAATTAGAAATAGAGTTAATAAGTCATAAATTATATTTACTCGTGCATATATTTAGAAAAACTTACCCCCTAAACCATCTTTTTATGTTCCCTTAGAAGTGTTAATGACCTTCTCTTTGCCCTTTCTGTGTCCAGGCAGAGTCGGCTGCTTTGGACATTTGACTCGGTTGTGACCCTCTCCCTTGCATATAATGCAATGAATCTTCCTCCTTTTCCTTGACACCCTAGTCACTTTGTTGCTACTTGCCACATTTTCCCACTACTTCTTCCTTTTTAATCTTTGAGGCCTACTTTTTCTTCATTGGTGATGGCAGCACGATATCACACTCAATAAAATCCAAAAAGTATTCCCCATTTAGTACTTCTAGTGTGTGAGAATAAGTCTTAATATAAGTATCCCTAGTGAACCAGTGAGCTACATACTGTAGAGGGTTTCCATTGATGGAATGAATGAATCTAACTAAATTAGAAAAAAGGATTCCTGTTAAATCCCACACCCTACACGCACAACTTCTCTGCTCTAGGTTTACATTATGCCCTCTTTTTCCTCTTTCCTTCACTTGGAACTTTGATTATCCATCCCATAGAGATTTAAAGTGTGCAGAGTCTAAAACATATGCATCTAATTTCTTTTTAATCCTCGGGTATATTAACTCTTCAGTCTTTAGTATTGCATCTCCTCACCATTATTTGATCATGAATTTTAGCTATCATTTGAAGAACTGACATATATTTTGCCGTAATTATCCATGCATTAAAGTACTCTAACATGTTGTTTTCTACACTGTCAGTTTTTGAATGAGTTTCAAAGAATGCTTTAGAACACACCTTAGGATCTTGCTATATCAACTTGTCATGTGCAGGAGTAGACAACCTTTTTACCTCCCTCATTGCCCTTTTATAAGCTACATGGTGTGTAGCCATGGATGCCTCTTAGAATGCTACTTTTAGTGCTTGTGAAGGATATTTCTTTCTCCAATTTGCATAGATGTGCCTTGCATAGTTTCTATGCTCTGCGTGAGGAAAAAGGTCTTGAATAGCTGCTTTCAGTCCCTGCAATACACATAAGTTTGCTAACAAATGCCAACAGCAACACAAAATATAGCTCCCCCAAATCTAGGTCCCTTGAACCTCGGACCTGGTGCGCCACGATACATTTTTTTCATACCTGTTCTATAACTATTGCAAAATATTCATACATACTTTGTTCAATTTCAAATAATTCTACATCATTTCCCAAGGTTTCTAACCTTAACTTGCATACATACCTTTAGATTCACAAAAAGGTTTATATAAATAACTTACATCAGACAACTAAATAGTTAACATGCATAACACTATAATCTTGTCCTTTACTTTTCTCTCTGTCTTTCCTTGAACATTCGTCTTAATATGAAATTTGTTATCATGATATATCAAGAGTGAACAACTACTTTGCTCAGCAAGTTTAAATACAATGAAGATATATCATGATTGAAAAGGAATAAGCTGTCAAGTTTTCAACAATGTATAATAATTGTGAAAGAGCATGAATCAATTTCAATAATTGAATGACGGGTTAAATACACTTTTTCCCACTCTACTCGATCTCGATTTACAAATACATCACTGAACTGAATTTTTTTACGGTCAACTCATTGAACTATAATTTTTTTACAAAAATTTTAAAAATCATCTATTCTGTTAAAAACTTAACAGGAAGTCTACATGACACTATATGATCATGCTTATGTGCAAATATAAGACCCACTTGGATTATTTTTTTTAATAATAATAACAAAACAGTTTTCAAACTTGCACTCTCTTTTTTTTTAAATAAAAAATAATTAAATTAATTAACTGAAATAATAATAAAATATATTAATTAAATAAATTAATAATAAATATATTAATATATAATTTTAACAAATGTAATTATATAAATTGATGAATTCATATTATTTTTTATTTTTTTAAATATTTTAGTTCATTTTAAAATATAAAATTATCTAATATTTTGAAATAAAAGATTATTATTATAATATTTAAAAATAAATTTCTACCAAAATAATCATTATATTTTACAAAACAAATTAATTTAAAATTTTAAAACAAGTTATGAATGATATTTAAAACTAAATTACTACCAAAATTAGAAAGAAATTAAAATCAAACTAAAAGAAAAAAAATTAAAGAACATATTATCCGATCATATCAAAACACATGAAGGTAAGAGAAACGAAATCATTCAAAACACCCAGATAAGAACTAATAAAGCCAATTCACCATAATAATTGAAATCAAATCATAACACAAAAGAAACAACCCAAATCAGAAATTAAATGCACAAATATCTGCTCCATATCAGAACACCCAGATCGGAACACACTACCGAACACAACCAGATCGGAACAAACTACCGAACTCAACCAGATCTGCTCCATATCATTGATGTTTTGTTCAATTGAAGAAGAAAAAGAAGCTTTCGGTGGCGGCATAATTTATTTTTGTTAATGTATTTTGTTGCCAGATTTTTTCATTATATTTTTTCTCTTTCCTACTCGAACGCCATTGATGAACTCAATGCTTTGAGGAGTGGATTTTAGAAGAATGATTTGAAGAACAGATCAAATGGAGAGGCTTTTTTTAATTAGGACTATTCAGATCTAGATTTGTTCAGATCTAGATATAGACTTTTGATTTTCACCGATTTCTCCAGTGATTATTTTTCTCCTCTGTTTTGATCCTCTATTTTGAAGAAACTGATTTCGGCTCCTGCAACTAATAACATGATCCTCTGTTTTGAATAATAAAAAATATATAAATTCATTAATTTTATATAAATATATTTGTAAAAATTACACATTAATATATTTTATTATTAATTACTTTAATTAATATATTTTATTTAATTACTTTACTTATTTGTTAATATATTTTTAATTAATTTAATTATTTGTTAATATATTTAATATTTAATATTTATTTAATGATTTTATAATATAAATAATAATTATATTAGTTTTCAAAAATAAAATAATAATTAATTTTCAAAATTTTAGTTATATTTTTGAAGTTTGAATTTATTTTTATAAATTTGAATTTTAAATTTGTGCTTATTATAAAATACTTATGAATAATGTTAAAGACATTACTCAAATTCAAAATTTACCCAAAATTTTCTTATTTTAATAATATATGTAATATATCTTAATACAATAACATGTCGAGAGCGTTTATATGTTATATTACTAATTTTAGTTTTTTCCTAAGAGAGGTTAATTAAATTAATGAATTTAATGAGTTATTTAAATTAAAAGAAAATTATATAATTATATGTAATTTATATAATTTATTTAAAATTTAACAAATATTAATGATTAAAATAAATTTAAAAAATTATTTTTATTGTACTTTTATTTTGAATGCATTGTTTTATTTTATTTATTTGATTTTAGATTAATTTAGCAATAATTTATACAAGTTTCCATCTAGGCATGCCACAAAGAAAAATATCTGACATGTAGGATTTCTCTCTCTTATGTGGCAACTCATATAATTTTTCCGTCCAAAGTTAAACAATTTAACGAAATTTGTAACGGTTTGTAAAAAAATTGTAGTTTAGTGAGTCAAATGAAAAAAAATTCAGTTCAATGATTCATTTGTAAACCGAGGTCGAGTAGAGTAAGGAAAAGTGTATTTAACCCATTGAATGACTGAATCAATAATGATAGGTGGTCAACAATGACCATGAATAGATTTAACTGAACCTTATGGTAATGAAGGTGATCAGCCTTTCATACCTGATGAACATATGCAATTTGCACTAAGTGAGAATAACAATAATCATAGACGTGAAATAATTTTCAACAATTAAACCACTAGCATGCTTGAAACATAATAACTCAAGTTTGAGTTAGGAAAACTTGTCTGTACCGTTGATTACTGCTACGCAATCTAATTTAACCTCTTATGAAAGACATATCAGTTATAAGATTGATCTGTCAATTAACATAACATACTTTTTCTGAGAATACTATTACTTGAATAATAAATTAGCTAACATTTAGCCACATAATCAAATATTGAATAATTCTTTAACTCACTTGTAATATTATCATACCTCAATAATATTACTATCATTAAATCACTTAATATTTCATTTAATAAAGTCTTCATCATTGTCTAATATTATTAATCACTTAATAATATTTAATTTACTTCTCAATATCATTTAATAAGTATCTTCATCACTTACAAATATTATTAGTCCTTCAATAATATTTGATTCACTTAATAATCTTAATGATTTACAAATATTTTAATCATTTAATAATATTTCAAGCACCTTCAAATATTAGTAATTATTTAATAATATTCAAAATCATTTACTAATATTATTAATCATTTAATAATATTTTAATCATTGTCTAATATTATTAATCGCTTAATAATATCTTAATCATTTATAAATATTATTAATCATTTAATAATATTTAAATCACTTCTCAATATTATTAATTATTTAATAATATTTTATTCACTTTCTAATATTATTAATTATTTAATAATATTTTAATCAATTACTAATATTATTAATCATTTAATAATATTTTAATCACTTTATTAATATAAATAATAAAAGACTCACACATTTCAAAATATAAATATTTTACATCTTGAAGCTTAAACCATTTATATTCCATTTCAAAAATATCTTTTACCTTTACTCGCAAATTCGAGGTTTAAACATCTAATACATAGCTCCTATAGTAAGAATCATTTTACTATATTATTTCTTTAAGTTAAATAATTTTTATATCATTTTGTCTGTTCATGAGTCAACATGAACCATTGCCTCATATATAAATATTTTATTCTGATGAGCACATTACGCTTTATTTTTTCGCTTTTTGAATATTATTTTCACTTTATATATATATATATATATATATATATATATATATATATATATATATATATATATATATATATATATATATATATATATATATATATAATATAAATCTCACTCAAAACCTCATTTTTAACCCCCGAAAACCTCAAAATATCATTTTTATGATTAATACAAATTTTTAAAGGTTTCACATTCTTCGTTGCAGCACAAAATAATTTTATAAACAACTAGAGTTTTTATTTCTCTTAACTATGTAATTTATATTTATTACATATTTTTATTGCTTTATTTATGTCCGAAAGGAAGTTTTATGGCATAAAATATCTATTACAGTCAAAACTTGCCCAGTGGGACTTTATCAGAATTATTATGACTCATTATTTCGCCAGAACGCGATTCGGAATGTCGAACTTCAGAATCGCTCGACGCATCGACGCTCGGCGTTGCCCGTTTTTTAAGTTCTGATATGCTCCTTCGCTCATTTTTAATTCTCAAATCATTAATCTAATAACAAAGAAATTTTTGGCAATTTATAGACCTCATGTCATAATATTTTATTAAAAAATTTCACATAGCGAAAACAGATCAAAACAGATCACGAAAGCTCGTCAAAACAGTGTGTCAAAATCCCCCGCAAGCAGCCTGCATAGTAGGCACTGACGGCTCCAGCAGGTGCTGGGCATGCCTGGCCTTGATGCTGCACGGCTGGAGCTGCCCAGCTGCAATTGCGCATAGCGAAACAGCTACTTTGCGATTTTCGTACTCGTTACTCGTAACTTCGATTAATCTAATTTTTGGATATGTTATACATGGCATACCAAAATATTTTTAAAAAATATGAAACCCCATTTCGGGTTTATTAAGCAGTCCAATAAATTCGCCAAAAGTGAAGTTCATAACGGTTTTCATCTTTTTGTCAGATTTACCATCTCTCGCTAAAACAGTCATAACTTTCTGGTTTCAAAATATTTTTGAGCGATTCTTGAGCCCACATGAAGTTAACTTCCATGTCTACAACTTTTACCTACTGACTTTTTTCTAGATTCCCTGCAAATCATCCTAGAAATTTCGTGCAAGGTGACTGCACCACATTTGTTTTCCAGTTTTGACTTGGCTACTTTAAAATAGCATAACTCTTTGCTCCGAAGTTGGATTTAGTCCGTTCTAGAGTCTATGAAAAGCTTATTCAGTGTACTACAACATACCAAAAGCCCAGAATTTTCTGGAACATCTAACTAATCTCGAATTTCCCTTTTAGGTTCAGCAGTCCACTAATTTTCTTAAGCTTTAAAAACTGTTTTAATTTTCTTTCCTTTGATCCAACTTGTTATAATCCAAATGGTTAGATCTAAACATAATACACCATAAAACATGTAGATCTAAAATTTTGAAGTTCAAGAAACATAGCTTTATATTTTGTAACTCAATCAAAATAATAAAACAAAAAGGTCAAAGGTAGGTTGTTTATACCTTGATTTCTTAGATTCACCTCTTCTCCTTCTTTCAAGGTAGGATAGGATATGGAACTTGAAAATACACCAAACTTCCTTTCTTCTTCTCCCTCTATGTGGCTGTTGAAGCCCTCTTGCTTCTCTCTCTCTTCTTTTTTTAAGCTTTTTAGGAAATGAGAAGTAACTAACTAAGTCACATGTTCTAAGCTCTCCTCTCTTTGCCGTGTACACACACCCCCAAATTTGGTTTTATTTCCTTAGCTTTCTCTCTCTCCAATATCTTGCCAATCTAGGGCAAAAAATGTGGCTAGTCTTCAAGGATGACACTTGGCTCGAGTGTGAAATGCAACTTTAAAAAAAATTCCCACACATGTGCAGATCTCCCTTGTATACCCAGTGCATGCATCTAATTTGGCCCCACTTTTGATTTTATTTTATTTGCCCAATTTGCTTAGTTAAATAATTAAAATCAATTATTTCTTTAATGCTTTTGTTAAGTAATTTAATTATCCAATCTTAATAACTTAATTTAATCAAATAAGTTACTACCTAAATATCCTTAAACTATTTTACCTCATGGAATCATATAATATATATAACACATCTTTGTTATATAAATTATATAAAACACAACATACTTAAATTATATATATATATATATATATATATATATTTTTATTTTATAATTTCAAAACAAATATGTTACACATAATTCATCATGTAAATACAATTATTTACATACCCAAGATATTATAATATAATATCTTTACCTCATTATCATAAATTCAATTAAGAATTTATTTACTTCCTTAAGATATTACGATAAATATAATATATTTTCTTTATTAATTTCATATAAAATTTATTTTAATACTCTTGGATATATATATATACTTACCACCTTCTTCATTCCCTTAAGAAATTGTTCACAAAAATTTTATTTTACTCACGTAATAAATATATGAATACAAAATGAATATATACTTATCACTTTACAATTATCTCATGTAATAGACATGTATCCATATCACATATACAAAATAAACAATAAATTTATTTTCTGATATTATAAATTGTGTATATCAATTTATTTAAATATAGTAAGTATAACTTAATATATTTACCTTATATATAGAAATTTATTTAGTAAATAAGATATTATAATTAAAATAATATCTTATCTTTATGAAACCAATTCAGTGCAAAAATTTATTTTAATAACCTTTATTTAAAGTACACAATAATTCTTATATACTTAAACTAATTATTTTCTTTTTTCCGTCTATAAATTGTATCTTAACAATTTAAGCAGTAACAAATATAATAATACACTTACTACATTAAAAACATACGTACACACTACATCTAATAATGCAATACATGATTTCATACACTACATTACGTATATTTAATGTCACTCATTTACTACATTAAAATAATTTAATATTATAAATTATTTTAACTTACTTATTTTAATCTTAACCATCTCATTTCCTTCAAATAAATTGCTCCTACAATTACTTACATATAATAAGTATATTTTACTATTATATTTATTATACACACAAATAAGATATTGCATAATTCATACTTACATAATACAATCTCACTTAACATATTATCTAATAAGAATTTTATTTGTTTAATATTTATTTTAATATTTTTGAAAATTTTGGTTATCACACAAAAAATTAGAACCATATATTAAACACTAATAAAGTCCTGACCTTTTGTTGATCAGATATTAGAGTGATCCCATACCCATCCCCCAAAGCCAGACCAGTCACCAACAATTGGAGGAACCAACTCCAACTATCAAAATTTTCACTTTCCACAACCCCATAACTATTGGAAACATCAGATTGTTTCTATCCCTACCAACTGCAGATAAGGTGACCACCACATACTGTTTTCAGAAAGCAACCATCCAACCTAAGAACAGGTCTACATCATTCTTTCCAAGCCTTTTTCAAAGCATCATAACACACATAAAACATTTTAAATCTAGGCACATCTTCTAGATTCAATCGAGTTGTCTTGATATCAACTGTATTATTTTTTTTACTCTTTACTATCTCACCACCAAAGTCCCACACCCTTTCATAATGTTCCTTCATCACTTGTTGAATTCCTTGCAATGCTAAAAGTCTAACTCTCATACACTTAACCTCTATAACATCCAACTTTAGTTTTACTTTTATTTCTTCTTGCATCTCCCTTAGTTTCCAAGTAGGATTCCTCCTAATCCTATTACCATAGTACTCAACCAAGTACTTTACTATAGCCAACTTGTTTTTAAAGTTCCTGCAACAATTGTGAGTGCCCAAAATAGACTTCACTTGCCATGTATCACACCCTTGCATGTAACTAGCCCAAAGTTTCCAAGGACATCCTTTGTCACACCTCACTTGACATCTTTTGGAGTCATTAACTGAATACCACAACTTCCTCCCATTAGAAATAGAGTACGTAGTCTCTTATGGCATTTTTAAACTCCATAATACTCCAAAATGTCATTTACTACTTGAACTTAATCAATTTCTTTTTTATCTCAGGGTTGTAAGCCTCAACTGTTTTCTCTTTTTTCTTACTAGGGAGAGGTCCTACATAGCACACATCGTCTTCTTCTTCACTGTTCTCAAAAAATGATCTGAATACGTCACTATTGTTATATTCACTATGCTATTCTACATCATCTGATTCATTGCCTGCACTTGTTCGTTCACTAGCAGTTTCATTACCAGTTTCTTCTCCCTGCCTTTCATTGCCCCTAGAAGTTTCTTCTCCCACATTTTGAGTTTCTCTTCTTACATCTTCTACATCTGCCTCAGTTCCTTCTTCGTCTGCCTCATTTCCTTCTTCCTCTCCCTCAGTTCCACCTTCCTCCTCATCCACATTCGTTCTCATATCCTTCTTAAATTTCTTACATTTCCTCCTAGCCTCTACCAATTCTTCATCACTGCACTCTTCATCATTGATGTCATCATCAATACTATTCTTTTGGTCATAAAAATGATCATCCTCAACTACCCTCTTGGACCTCCTCTTACCCCTGCTTTTCACACTCTCTTAATTGCCACATTTCATCATTATCACCTTCATTATCCAACAAAGCATCCCCTTTACCCTCCCCAGCCACATTTTCAACCACATTATTAGCCACAATTTCATCCACAATGGAAACCACATTATCAGGCACATAAATACTGGTATGCTCATCCAATATGGAGGTTTGATCAGTCTTATATGGTAATACATGGTCTACATAAACATTAATTACACATTATGGCAAACAAATATTAACCATATCTCTTATACCAGAATCATCATAAACAAGTCTGACCCCATTTTTAATATCTACTCCATCACTTTTAAAATAAACACTTAATTTAAGATGATAACTAAGTTCAGTAGCTAACTCATTCATAGCACCCATACAAATATAATCAACATTCAAACGTGGCATATGATAAACATTTACCTCCCATATAGTCACATAAAGGAGCATAGATGAACTTCCTACCATAGTGTACATTAAATTGCACAATAGTATACATATGTAACAAATAAATAAATAAACCATATGCAAAACAGAGCATAAGTAGTAAACATTTGAAGGAATGAAAATAAATACAGAGCATACATGTGGGGACAAAAGGGGACCAAAATTTAGTAAAGAAGGATAAATCTTAAAAGAAGAATCAGTAAAGAAGAAGACAAAGAAGAACAAAAGATTTCAGAACAATAACAACATTCAATAAGTAAAGAAGAATTTTATAAATCTTAAAGAAGAATTAGTAAAGATAAAGATAAAAAAGAACAATGAATACATGATCAATCTAGGGTTTCTAAACAAAAGGACAATAAGATAACAATTAACAAAAAAAATCATCAAAGTCAAATAAGGGGATAAAAGGGGACCAAAATGGGACATACCTGTCGACCGTTACTCTCAATCGAGCATTAATCAAGTTTAACCAACGTGAATCACACCAAATAATCGATTTTGTTTACAGATGCAACATACAATCAGCGTGTTCACACTCATCATTCTTTGCTTAGCTTTTCAATTGATCAATTTATTTTGGATGGGCTGGCTTAGGGTTCAGTTTGCTTAAACGATCAAAACTGGAACAAATGACGCTTGATATGGCTTCCAATAGACATGTGGGTCCATCAGATGGTATTAATTTGAGTGGGAGTTTTTCTCTCCATATCCATGTAATGTAGGCCACATGGGATGATCTGTGCCATATAAGGAATTTTTTACACGTCTGTAGCTGATGTGTTCATTTCCATCTAAAATCAAAGGACTTAAAGAATTTTCTAACGTTTTGTAAGTAAACTAAAGTTCAGTGAGTTAACTATAAGAAATAAAAAGTTTAGTTAGTCATTTATAAGTTGACCTAAAGTAGAGTGACCAAAAAAACATTTATTCCTATACTGATACAACTTGTACATCTAAGCACGATGCATATTCTCCATCTTCAAGTGGGGAGTAGGAATACTACATGAACAAAATTGATAATTGCATTTAGCTAGCCCATTAAGCCAGTCTACAAGATATAAACTAAAAAAAATACATGAGGCAGTAGATTTGGAGAGGAATGATAAAAAGTGAAATTCGTTGCAACTTCCTTAAGAATGTAAAGACATTATATCATTAAGATAGAAGTATTGAACTACTACATGCAGCACGCCAACATGCCTTTCTGCTGCTATTGTAACAGGTATATAGAAAAGTGCTAGGGAGGTCATAAAAAGCATTCTAATGAAATTAAAACACTTCGAGTACATAAACCGAAGACATGCATACACCAAAAAGAATTAGAAAGATAAAAGAAGACCCAAAATATGCTAATATAGAAAATTATTAGTAAGATAAAAGAATACCCAAATGAGAAATCGTTGGAAAATTAAAAATAAAATTACACATACCATATTGTTCTATGGACCTTTGTAAGAGTCGGTCACCTAAGAATGAAGAGAGGAGGGAGATCAATACACAAATCACAATTCAATGATAAACACACCCAAAGTCCCAAATCGGAGAATAAAATCGAAGATAAAAGAATATCCAAATGAGAAATTGTTGGAAAAAAAATTAAAATTACAAATACCAGATTTTTCTATGGACCTTCGTAAGTTTCGGTCACCTGAGAATGAAGAGAAGAGGGAGGACAGAACATGCACAGACCATAATTCAACGATAAACATACCCAAAGTTATAAATCGGAGAACAAAATCGGTAATACTTGAGAATCAATTGACGTGGCGAAATTACTTGAAAATGAAAGAAGGTTAGAGAGATTAGGTTTGGGTTTGAATTTGAGGCATGAATTAAACTGAACTTTGGGGTTTGATACGCAGGAGTGGGAAATAGTAGGCATGTCTAATTTCCTATATTTTTAATTTGGCGCTGAATTAGACTGAATTTTTGGCTCGTCATTTTCAGATCCTATACCGACGTGTTATCTAAACCAAATATATTCTAGATTATTGAAGAAATATCATAATTAATATTAGTACATGAATTGGTGATATCTAAGTACATGAATGTATTTGAATTGTCTTGGAACATGTAATGGTTAGGTTCATGTACATGAATGTGGTCATTACTAATGTGGTTCTAGAAGTGTCCTATGAGTATACTATAAATAATCTTGTATTTTGTTCATTTGAATCAAGTGAAATCAAAGTGTTCTTATATTATCCAAAGTTACATTTCACTTCCTCCCTAAAATATATTCTCTTCCTAATTATCCATCAAGTGGCATCAGAGTTAGTTAAAAAAATGGAGCATCCGGAGTCTCAATGGGCAACTAACAAAGTCAGTAGATGAAGCAGCCTGTTAAAGGTGATTTAATGTCAACAAGTTAGCACGTCCCAAAATTCCACCAAGAAGTTCAAAAGTCACGTGGTCCCATCATCATTACCAAAAGGATACTGCATACTCATTTAGTGATATTGTGCACAAGTGGTATTCAACAAAGGAACAATATAGCAGTGGCCACGCCAGCTGTTAATATTTTTGTTTCTCCAGAGAAGTCTTTCAGTAGGTACCACCTAATTTAAAATAAAAATAAAAATTACCTGGTATGCAAAGTGGGACTCGAAATAATTGTTGATTTTTTCAAAGCAATGTGGTAATGGCAAATTCAAACAATTTAGTCTCTTTAATTACTCGTTTTAACGGAGAAGACTTTGATTATTGGAGCCATAATATGAAAGTATTATTGAAGTCCTTCAAGTTGTGGAGTATTGTTGAAGATGATTATGAAGAACCAAAAACTGAAGAGGGTTTGTCTCAAGCCTAGAAAAATAGCCTGAATGAGAAAAGGGAGAAGGATAACAAGGCGCTCTTCCAAATTTATCAAGCAATTGAAAGACCAATTTTTGATAGAATTTCGAAGGCAGAAACTTTAAAGGAAGCTTGGAATATTTTGCAATCAATATATAAAGGTGAAGAAAAGGTAAAAAAGGTACGACTCCAATCTTTGCGTTTAGAATTTGAGAAGTTGCAAATGCAAGAAAATGAGACTATTGCTGATTATTTTTCAAAAGTTACTTCAATTGTTAATCAAATGGCAACTAATGGAGAAGTTTTGCAAGATCAAAAAGTTGTTGAGAAAATTCTTGGAAGCTTACCACAAAAGTTTGATTTTATCGTGGTAGCTATCGAAGAGTCCAAAGATGTGTCAAAATTGTCTTTGGAAGATTTGCAGGCTTTTTTAAAGGCACATGAGTTTCGTGTTAATCAAAGAAATCCACCTTCAATGATCAAGCTCTCAAGTCAAAAATTACGGGGGCGAGAGAGTGCTCCCCCGGTCGCATGGTAGTGGAGGAGGTCGTGGGCGTGGAAGAGGTGGCTTCGAGGAAGCAGAGTAAAAGCTCTAATTTTATTGGCAATGGAAGAGGATCACAAGGTAATAATAATAATTTGAAGGAAGAGTCATTTGAGTATTCAAACAATTCTCAAAGAGGAAGAGGTTGTGGTATTAATCAAAGAGAGAGAAAAGGTTATATTGAATGTTTTCATTGTCAAAGGCCTGGTCATAAAATCAGTGAATGTTGGTTTGCACCATCTAACAAAAAAGAATCTGGATTGGTGCATGAAAATGAATCAGTTGAGAAAGATTGTTCAGAGTCATTATTAATTGCTTGTCAAGAAAATAATAATCATGTTTGTTATTTGGATAGTGGTGCGAGTATACATATGACAGGGAATAAGGATTTATTTTCTACCCTGGTGGAGTCAAATTTTGGGCAAATAAAAATTGGTGATGCTAGAGCCTATACAATTAAAGGAGTTGGAGAAGTCACTTTCAAAACAAAATCTGGAAAATTTGAAAAAATGTCAGATGTTTATTTTGTTCCAGGCATTAAAAGCAATTTGTTAAGTACTGGACAACTTTTGCGAAAAGGGTTTGATATATTCTTTCATGATAAATTGTGTACTATGTCAAAAAATAATTAGGTTGTGGAAAAGATAAGCTTGGCGGAGAATAATTTATTTCCACTTCCTCTTCAAGTGGAAAATTTTCATTATTTCGCTGGTTTTAATGAAGAAGTTCCACGTTGTGGCATGACAGGTATGACCACTTGAATTTTGACAGCCTAAAATTATTAGCAGTAAAAGGAATGGTGAATGGATTACCCCATATTAATAAAACGGAGGAGACTTGTGAAGCATGCCAGTTGGGAAAGAAAGTTGCACCGTAATCCATTTCCCCTCAAAATCTTCTTGGGGTGCAAGGCAACCACTTGAACTTGTTCATTCAGACCTGTGTGGACCTATGACAGTGTCATCTTTTGGAGGTAATAGATACTTAATTTCTTTTATTGATGATTACACAAGAAAAGTGTGGACTTATTTTCTTCATGAAAAATCAAAAAGTTTTCAAGCTTTTAAAAATTTTAAAGCAGAAGTTAAAAATTTTTCTGGTTGTCACATAAAGACTTTGAGAACAGATCGAGGGTCAGAGTATCTTTCAAATGATTTTCAACATTTTGGTAAAGATAATGGCATAAGGTATGAATTAACGATTCGTTATACCATGACAAAATGGTGTTTGCGAAAGGAAAAATCGTCTGATCATGGACATGGTTAGATCATCTTTGAAAAGAAAAAGGTTGCCACACCAATTTTGGGCAGAAGCTGTTTCTTGTGCGGTTTACTTGATCAACAGGTCACCAACAAAAAGTTTAAAAAATTATACTCCTCGTGAAGCTTGGTATGGGAGAAAACCAATTGTCCAACACTTGAAGATTTTTGGAAGTATAGCTTTTGCTCATGTACCAAATGCAATAAGGACAAAACTTGATGACAAAAGCGAGAAAAATGTATTTTTGTTGGATCATAGTGAAAGGTCAAAAGCCTACAAAATTGTATAATCCAAAAACAAAAAAAATTGTCATTAGCGAGGGATGTAAACTTTGATGAAAATCTTTTTCAATGATCTTGACATAAACACTGCGGATGAGGTACCATTGCTTGTGGAGGATTTGGAAGGTTGTAGCGATTATGCCAGTGAAGATGATCCATCGATGAACCCAGTGATGTTCCATCATCCTCAGCGAGAGCGTCTTACGATAGCGACCCCCAAAACAATCAAGACAAGAACTTTGCGGGATATTTATAATACTACTGAGCCCGATGAGATCACGAGAGCTATTTTCTTTGCTTTCTATCGGGAAGATCCAATCTCCCATGAAGATCTGACAAAAGAAGAAAAATGGAAACAATCCATGAAGGAAGAAATTATGGCTATCGAAAGGAATGACACATGGGAGCTCGTCAGTTTACCACCAAATAAAAGACCCATTGGAGTTAAATGGATTTTTAAGGCAAAGTTAAATTCAGATGGCTCCGTTAATAAGTACAAAGTGAGGCTCGTTGCAAGGGATATGCACAAAAGGAAGGAGAAGATTTTAATGAGGTATTTTGCACTGTTTCAAGACTTGATCTTGTTAGTTTAATTATATCACTTCTTTGCTCAAAATAATTGGAAGTTATTCCAAATGGATGTCAAATCGGCATTTCTAAATGGGTTTCTTGAGGAAGAGATCTATGTTGATCGACCACCGGTTTAAATGAAGAAAGATGAAGAAGAGAAAGTTTACAAGTTAAAGAAGGCTTTATATGGTTTGAGGCAGTCACCAAGGGCTTTATATAGCCGCATTAATTCTTACTTTGAGAAGAATGGTTTTCAAAAATGTCCTCAGGAGCATACTTTATACACCAAAATTGATCCTTCTAAAGGAAGATTTATGGTGGTAAGTCTCTATGTTGATGATCTCATTTTCTTTGGCAATGATATGGAGATGCTTAATGATTTCAAAGCTTGATGAAACAAGAGTTTGACATGGTGATTTGGGAGAGTTACATCATTTTTGGGTATTGAAGTTAGTCGATCCGATAAAGGAATTTTTATTTCTCAAGGGAGATATGCAAGGGTAATTTTGAAAAAGTTCAAGATGGAGAATGCTAATTCTGTTTCAACTCCATGTGTTACCGGGCTTAAGTTAAAAAAGAAAGGTGAAGAAAAGCTTGTGGATCCAACTATTTATAGGAGTTTGGTTGGAAATTTGATGTATTTAACTGCCACAAGACCAGATTTAATGTTGTTAGCATGATTAGCAGGTTCATGGAGAAACCTCACTCAGAGCATTGGGAAGCAGCAAAACGAATTTTGAGATATGTGAAAGGTACAATTGATTATGGAATTTTTTATGAAGCTGGTGTTCCAGTTAGTCTTACTGGATTCACAGACAGTGATTTTGGAGGTAGCATTGATGATAGCAAAAATACTTCAGGTTATGTTTAATATAGGAAGCCGAGCTATTTCTTGGAGTTCAAAGAAACAACCAATTGTTGCTCTTTCAACAAGCGAAATTTGAATATATAGCGGTACACACATCTTTGGATGTCATCTAGTTTGGTTAGAAGGAATTTTGAAGTATCTCAACAAAAAACAAGAAGTGATCCAACTTTGTTTTGTGATAATACTTCAACAATTTGATTACCAAAAATCCGATTCTTCATGGAAAGACAAAGCATATTCGCATTCGATATCATTTCTTAAGGGAACTTGTGAATGATGGAATTATTAATATCAAGTATTGTAAATCTGAGGAGCAGCTAGCTGACATTTTTACAAAGCCGGTTTCTGGAGAAGTATTCAAGAAGCAAATCGCTAAGCTCGGAGTGAAGAATAAATTTGGTTTACGGGAGGCCTTGTTATCTAAACCAAATATATTCTAGATTATTCAAGAAATATCTTAATTAATATTAGTACATGAATTGGTGATATCTAAGTACATGAATGTATTTGAATTGTCTTGGAACATGTAATGGTTAGGTTCATGTACATGAATGTGGTCATTATTAATGTGGTTCTAGAAGTGTCCTGTGAGTACTATAAATAGTCTTGTATTTTGTTCATTTGAATCAAGTGAAATCAAAGTGTTTTTATATTCTCCAAAGTTACATTTCACTTCCTCCCTAAAATATATTCTCTTTCTAATTATCCATCACGACGATACTATGGTCGCCTTACTTTTTTTTTAGCAGCAGATAATTGGCACCAGTCTTCCCGCCTAATCTATACCGACCGGGTATAAATACTCGTCAACTTATGGGGAATATGGCGACAGGTTTTAGCACTGTCATCATATCTCGTCGCCATATCGTATTTCTCTTGTAATGATCCTGTTGATATCTTTACAAAAGATGTTAGTTTTGACAAACCTTTGAAGAAGTAGCTGAAAATTAAAATTAAGAGGAGATGTTGAAAAGTAGTAATTTCTAATTTTGAATGTCAATATGTCTCTAGGGTTTACAAAGCAATGCCTTAATTTTCCTGAACCTTTTTATGTTCCGAGGACTATTAATGACGTAGAAGTCTGCAGATTATTCTAGAGCTATTAAGTTAATATAAATTGAGGTCTTTTATTGTTTTTGTAGTAACAATCTAAAAAAGAAATACTGAGGCATAAAAGAGTGTGGGAACAGTAGCTCTGCAGTTGTAATCATTCCTTCTTATAAATAAAATTTTTAGTTCATCCTAATTCGTTCTTATAAATTACTCTATCCGTTACTTAATATAAGACGTTTTAGAAAAGTTTTTTTGTACCTTAATATATGAAGTTTTAGAATTCCAAATAAGCATTAATTACTTAGTTTCCAATATTACCCCAAAGTATTAAATATAACTTTGTTTCCCTCACTATTTTTTGCCCAATAAATAATAATATCTTTTTTCAATACAAGGACAATATAGACATTTGATATTATATTTAATGCTATATAATCATTTTCTTAATATTTGTGCATAACTCTAAAAAGTCTTATATTAAGGGAAGGAGGTAGTATTGTTTTTGCATTACTTTGCCCCCAACAAATGACAGTTATTTTGACAACTTGGTGGATAAAATACGAAGCAAAAGATAGTAACTACTAACTATTAACTACTGAAGTATTATTATGTCCTCGAGACATAAGAAACCTTATAAATCGCTGACAAAGTATTTAACTAGATACACCACTCAAGCAGTAGTTCTCTCATTGTTCAAACTATTAACTCTTCGGCGATCTCTAAGACTCTTCTTCATCTCGTAAAGAAATTGGAAGGTGCAAGGTAGGAACGCAGCCATAAAAGTAAACACAAACCACAATTTCATGAAGTATTTCTGGCCTCTACCAACTTGACTATGGAAAAGAAAATTAGGACTCAACTTGAAAACTCCCAGCAGAAATGTTTGCCCAAGTAATGTGATTGTGACCGACATTAACGCTTCCAGCACCATTACAGAAATTATATTATTGAGCGCTAATCCAGCCAAAAGCAAAAGGATAAATATAAGCGACGAGAAAAAACAAAGGCCGTTCAATGTTATGAGAGTCATGTAAGTCTTTGTCTGTGTATAGGCTAAAACAGCAGTTCCAGCTTCACATATATTTTCTTTGGTGCAAAAAGGAGAAGGACTTTCCGTATTTCCCTGCCAAACGCCGCCTGGTGGGTTCATTGCAGCTTGGTAACTCATGGTTGCAATCACGGTGGCCACCACCATTAATGAGCCGCGTGCCTCATCCAACTTAGATATTTTTAGCTTAATCCACCTACTCATAATTGACGAAAGGAACGATTGAGGCCGAGGAAATATTGAATCTGACTGTGCACTTGTTGTACTTGATTGTGGTAATACGTTTCGTTCTCCTGCAGATTTTGTTTTAATGCCAGCTTTCACAAGAATGTCTCGAATTTCAAGGGTTTGGAATTCGCATCGTCTTGGATGGTTGTGCTCCAGAACATCTAAGGCTGTAAAACCGTTATTGTTTATTGCATTCTTGTTTGCTTGAACTCCAGGTATTGTTAGCAGGCATCTCGTGGTCTGTATACATTGAGATGTGTAACTTATTTCATTTCTGTTAATATTCATGTCTCTCCAACTTATCACCCTGAGTTTCAAAGTAACACTTTCATCCTCTAAGTTGGCTCATTTATATTCTTTGAGCTGATTTTCCCCCAAATTTGAGTCATGTGCGATGCATGTACTTTTTAATGAGGCTATGTTTGTATTTTGGCATTAAAATTTATACACATGACACATAAAACTCACACAAAACTCAAATGAGTTTCATGAATATGGATAAACAAGTAAATGTCAAAAGATAAATATAACCTTATTTAAAGGCACGTATATCGCACATAACTCATATTTAGAGAAAATCAGCTTAAAATATAAATGAATAAAAAATGCCAACTTGGAGGACAATATTTAATGCAGCCTAAAAATAATTTTAACCATTACTTTTAGGCACAACTATTGAAATTTCAATCAAAAAGGTTTAAAATTTTATGGGAGATCATATATATGTATATATAAACAGAGTCAACGCATCAAAGGAAAAATGACATGTTGAACTTTCAATTTGAAATTGAAAGGCTAAGTTGTGTTGACCGTTGAAGTTGTAGATTTTTCGGTTTGGAATAGCTTTTGTGAGTTGTTAGAATATATATACAATTTGTGACCCAGTCCAAAACATTTGGAATTGTCTCTGTCGTATTGCATTCGTTGGTTTTATTGAAAAAAATATTGTCAATAAAAAATAATAATTAAAAAAAGATTTTTTGTTACCCTATACGGTCAAATTTTGGTAAATTTGGTCTCTCAAAAGAATTCAGATTTATTGTCCCTTCCCATATTTTTATTTGATGTTCTTACATGTTTCACCCATATATTATATAATAGTACTGACAAAAGAATATTAAAAAACTACATAGGAGGGATGGGAAAGCCTATAAGATCGGGGATAGAACAACAGAATTGGACTCGGCTGAAGGTATTAAACTAGTACCAAAATCATATTCCATCCCTGACAAACAAACATTAAGGTGATAAGGTCTAGTAATAACTAATAACATACCTTCAACTGGTGCAATATCACAGCTTGATGCAAGACGGTGTTGCCATCGCGGTCCTTTGATCCGAAGTGGTCACTGTGGTGATCCTTAAACAGCTCCATAAACGGTTCAAGAACCTCGAAATGGTGGTATCGAATACACAAGTGCAAAACAGTTTCTTCATCCAGATTAACCCTAACAGATTCGGGCCGAGCTTTGATCAACAATCTCACAACCTCCAATTGGAGAGGAATTCTACCCTCATGATTGCGAGCCATGCAAAAATCTTTGTCTACGGTTAACAATGCTTTGACAATCTCATTATGACCTTTTGCCGAAGCCAAGTGAAGAGACGATTGTCCGAGTGAGTCTAACTCAGTCGCGAGTTGGGGGTAGTTTCGTAAAAGCGCTATTGCGAAATCATGGTGACCTAGTAAAGATGCAATGTGTAATGGAGTTTCACTAAAAGAGTTTAGTGAAACTCTATGAAGAATGAGTCGGTCTGCTTGGATTAACCTATCTAAGGTGAGTTTACACCCTTTTATTGATGCTTCATAGAGCTCATCTGTATGATTTTCTTTAGTCTGAAGCGCCATTCCAAGACCAAAGAAAAGTAGAAAACTAATTTATATGTGAAATTTCATACATTTATATTGAAATATTTCGTTTAGTTTTTGCCCCATCACTTGGGTAATACATAGTCAACACTCATTTAATGCAGGCTGACCAAGCTTGTATTTCAATTTTGACTCAGTAGTTTGTCAAATACGTTAGGGCAACTTTTCTTTTCAAACCTATGGTTGAGATTAGACTTAGTCAAAAATCGGTTTTGGCCAAGCCGGTGAGTACTTTCCGCTTGCTTAAAACGTGGGTTTTAGAACATTTTTCAAATTACATCAAAACCCTAAAGTGATATTGATGCAGCTTGGCCCACCAATGGCTCGACCTGTTTGGGCTCGACCCATAAATGTGTCAAAATTTGGTCATAAATCAATCCAAGACCGCGGGCTGGGCCGGTTCACTCGTCAAAACGCGGGCTTTGTGCTTCACTTTTTTAGCCCACCAAAACTTGGGCCGTTTTTGGCCCGACCCGGCCTGTTTACCAGGTCTAGTTGAGATATAATTATTTATATTTTTATTATGATTACGGATTAGTTTATTAATCTCATCATTAGTTTGTTATATATATAGAAAGAATATGAATGTTTTATTAGTATTTTGTCTTCTGCAGATAAAATTTATAAGGCTATCATTCTCAACTCATTGTTGAATGAACTTTTTAATATCTATTGTTTATATAAACATGCTGTTGAAATTTGGGATGCATTAATTTTGAAATATATTGTGGAAGATGTTGAAGTCAAGAAGTATGCTATTGGTAACTTTATTAATTTTTACATGACCAATAACAAAGATGTTTCTTCCCAAATTCATGTTTTTTATCTTGTCGTAGCCGAACTTAATAATGAAGGCATGGCTTTACCTGCTCCTTTTATCGTTGGCTCTCTTATAGAGAAATTGCCTGATTCTTGGAAAGATTACAAGAACACTATGAAACATAAAAGGAAAGACATGACCTAAGAGGAGTTAATTGTTCATATTCGTTTTGAGGAAAAGAACATAAATTTAGATAAATCTGACAAAGCCAATAAGATGTCTTCCAACACAAATTTGGTTGATGACAGTGAACCTCGTAACTCGTCCAACAAACATCCTAAACATGGGCATAAATATAACACTGGTCCGAAGGTAAAATCAAATCAATTCAACTAAAAACCTAAAGGTGATTCGTGTGTGGAAGGCCAGGTCATCATGATGCCTAATGCAAGTTCTGTAAGTTTGTAGAAACAAGAACATATATACAATCATATTGTAATAAAGCGGAAGCATGACATAAATCGAATTTAAAATTTTATGCAATCCTAGGAATCACCTTATGAGATATTAATTATTAATTGAAGAAGGATAAAAGTTTATACCTTTGTAGATTCAAATTTTGAACAACTACTAGTTCACCTCCTTCAATCCTTCACATTCTTCTCCAAATCCATCAGATTAAACGATAGCTACAAAGTGTATATGTAGCGCTCTAAAGGTGATCCAGCAAGAGATTGATTATTGAAGAAGTAAATTTAGGTTTCTCCAAATCTTGTGTGGCTAGCCCTAATTCTCTCACTCTCCTAACTCCTTAGGTATGGAGTATTATAGAAATCCAATGGCAATTAATTAGGAGTTTTCTAAAAATTGAGTGTGTAACCCTAAGCTATTATAAGGTTTCTCCTTATATAAACTAATACTCATCCTAACCCTTTTAGAACTTGGGATTTTAATTTAATTCCCATTTTAATTAGGAACTAAATTATTTAATAATAGAGTTAATTGCAAATTCTACCCCAAAGTATACACCCTTTTACCATTCATACCCTAATGTTTAAACACTCCTATCCTGCTACCCGAAGTACACATAAGTAAGCATAAGTGACCCTTTTGTATTTTTTGGCAAAAAAAGTGATTGAAACTACCATGTGTTCTGGTGGTCTACGTATAATACAGATTTGACTAGATTTTTATACAGTTGACTATATAAAACCTTAATATTTATTATACAAGTTGACTTCTTGATTAATTAGATTAAGTAGTAGATTAATATCTATTAATACAATAAATAACTCCCTCCAACATTAGTTCCCACCAATATCAGTTTCCTCCAACCACTGTGGTCATTTCCTGCCAAATCATATGTAGATGTATACATAATATATATATATATATATATATATATATATATATATATATATATAAGAGCAGAAGAAGACCCATGTTAGGGTAAAGAAGGAGATGAAGAAAGAGCCAAAGTTACAAACCTTCAATGGCTGTAGTGCTTTGCCACTGTCATATTCCGACAGTGCTGAGAACATTATACACCGTGAAAAATTCGGGAGAATGCATGTTTCTAGCTTGCCAATCCGTAGGGGTAAGCTTTCCCAGAAATCTTCTTATGCTTCTTCTTCCCATAAATCTTCTTATTCTTCTTCTTCTACATCCTGTTAAGCTACCATTTGGGAGTAACAAACTTTTCAATTCTTTCAACATGGATGTGGTTTCTTTTGGTGGTATGAACCTCCAGCAAATGGTGGATTGGTGGGGAAGGTTGCTGCAATTGAAGATGAAATCAAAAAGCTACTAAGAAGAGAGAAGACATACATAGTTATCATAGTTGTAACATGGATTATCATGCTATGTAATCATGGTACTGACTGAATTTATGTAATGACAATCATATTCATGAAATTAAATGAAAAGTTTGATTGTTCCTTATCTCTGCAAATGGCATACCAACTTGCAAAACACCACTTGTCTTTTCCTCATGCAACATATCACATAAAAATAGAGTTAAAATCAAAGAAGATTTGTAAAAATAGAGGAAAAACACACCCATATTAAAACAGAACAAAAACAGAGCATGACTAATTAACCAAAACAATTCCAGAACATCCCCACCCGCAAGCAAAAATCCCACATGACTAATTAACCAAAACAAGAAGTTCTCATCAGACTAATAAACCAAAACAATTCCCATTATAAATCACAAGCATTGGTGCTATCCCACATGACTATTAAAGAAAAATAAAACCTACAAAATATTTCACAAGCAAGCATAAATCCCACATGTCTGATAAACCAAAACATTCCCAGCATAATGCAAAAGCAAGCTAACTAATAAACCAAAATAATTCACCCAACACACACACCCATAATAAAAATTAGTTCCATTCCATTGCCCAGAAACATAATTTTCAGTTATAATAATTGCATGTTGTTAAACATCATGCATGCTTGACCAAAAGACATCATCTTTTAATACATAACTAGTCTGCACCCTAGTTAATAAGACCAAAAGCATTAAGTCTGATTACTAGTTAATAAGACCAAAAGTATTAATATATAAGAGTAACTGCAGAGGGGTCATAAGCCTTCACTTTTTCTTCTTCTTCTTGCTGTTGCAAACCTTAGTAGAAATTGACTTACATTTATGGAGGACTGACTTCATATTCTTTAGTTTTACACATTATTTCCCACCCTTAAGCATAATTGGTGTCCCTTTGAAAGTGTCATAAGTTTGTGGTACACCAGCCATCAACCAATTCATGTCTGGTATGGTAACACCTGTTGGAGGCATTCTAAACTTGACAGGACTTTGAAGTCTTGGAGCATTAATTGCATTAAAACCCCCTTCATTACTCCCAGCCTACATAAGTTAGCTTATCATAGTTAATTTCATAAGAAATATACATAGTAAATAAATTCATCATAACAATAACTATGCCCTTAATAATTTCTGCAACTCATCATGAGGACTGGACCTTCTCACCTGTATCCAAATAACAAAAGTTATAAATAGACCCAAAACAAAAGTAATTATATAGTGTTGTTGTTTAGGATTACATACTTGCAGTTTTTCTCTTTGTTGTGGTTGAGAATTTGAGTGTTGATGTAACTCTGAAAACTCATCAGTGCTAGGTTGAGGTAGCTCTACTTCAATAGGTGCTTCCCTTGCTTCTACTCTTGCTTCTTCCCTTGCATCTCCCTCAGTATGTGATTCCCTTGCTTCTACTCTTGTATCTTCCCTTGCATCTCCCTCAAATTATGAGACCAAGAGTTGTGTCCATACTTCCAACACACTCTGCATCTGAGAGAGTCTTAGAATTTTTTCCCTAAGTTACCAGAGCCAATTGCAAGCTCATCTCTGTTGATGATCTTAATCTGCAGAGTGTTTTCTTTTTGTAATTTCTCAGCATATATTTTCCACGGGCATGGGGGAGTGCACATGAACCCCACCCTATATTTCTCATTCTTGTATAGATTCACTGCTCTCCCATGTTTTACTGAGTGTTGTGACGCCCCAAATCTAAGTACATTAAACCCGAACTTAGTGCTCCACGATATCATTTCTTTGAGTAGAATAATATAAATTACAAACTTAATATACATATCAGAGTTGTATATTCCCAGGTAAACAACCTTTAAAGCATTTCATTACATGATAGCTAATAAATATTATCATCTTAATAAAGTATAACTATTACATAAGATACCATAAAACTTATTCTGTTAGCTTTCCCTTTCCTTTATCCTTTTCAGAACCTTCATGTCAATCACGCTTAGCTGAAAATATTTAAATTTAAAGTAAGAATGAGCATTTAATTGCCCAATAAGTAATATCAAATAATAAATATCAGCTGAAAGAAATAAATGTTTTCTTTGAACTTCATTTCTACAACGAAGAAATAGTTGTGAAGTAAACTGAAACAATACTGAACAACATATCAAATCAATTTCATTTTTGAAACTGCATACTGACTATACATGGTGATCAGTCGATAGACTATAAACTTTTATTTTCAATTTTTGAAAAGGTTACATAACTTCATCTGCAAACCATCATGACTTACGGGCACGGAGGGTGATCAACCCGTTATGCCATGTATTGATCAATACTACGTGTTAGAACGATATTTTTGTTCATCATATCCGTCTTTGGCGGACAAAAGTTTCCTAGATTCGGAATGTTCATACTTAGTCTGGAATCTGAACCAAAACAATTCGGTTGGATAACAATAATGTTCTATCATGTTCAACGATATTTTTAAATCTATGTTTAGCCGAGTCAAATAGCTTAGATGACTTTTAATTAACATATACATACTATAATTCAATAAGTATATATGTATCAACAAGTACAACAATTATCCAAGAGAGGAAACTTGCATAACCAAACTTAGCTATTAATGAACATGATATATATCTGGATCATACAATAATACTACACTGGTAATAAATGAATGGATAGAGTTTGAGAACTTGCATGAATACAAAGATTTAGATACATGATTAATAATAATAGAGTTAAGAAACTTGTATAACAAGGATATACTTCAGAAACTTGCTTACACATATCCATTGCATAAAATAAATGCAAATGGTAGGATACTTATCTGATCTGCTGCTTACAACTACACAACTTAGTTCTATCTTTTATACAAAGACCTATCATTAATAAGATTATTCTTTCCGATTAGAATAATACATCGTAACACATATTACTGCTATTTACAGTCATCACATAGCTTAAACACACTGTCACATACTTATATCAGTCATTAGAACATAAACAACCATTTATAAAGTCAAACTATATAAGTTTGGATCAATTTCAGAATTAATTCGGTGTAACGACAACCTTATCGAATAATTATTGAGTTTATTTTTAATTAAAATCTATTCTTTAGCTTCAATATTCCTTTAGATAATTCAAATATCAGTCATATTATTTTTTAGGGACTTGTAAAAATTTATAAATAATTATTATCATTTATTATGATTTTTCAACCATTGAAATCATTTTAAATGATTTAAATACTAAATAATTCTATTATCATTAATATTTAAATAATATAAAATGAAACCATTGCCAAAATATTAAAGTTATTTATAATTAATAACTCAAAATATTTTTAAAACATTAATATTACCCTTAAATGATTTGTAAAACCTTTAAAATTATTTTTAAATAATTACCATTAATATTCAAGTATTAATGTATTTTTCATCAAAATATTAAAAGTCATTTATTATAACTTAAAATATTTTTAAATCATTTATATCCTTTTAAATAATTTTAAAATCAATAAAACTATTTTTAAATCATTTATTTAATATATTTATTAAATAAATCTAATATCATTATTATTAAATTATTAATAGAATTTACCACAAAATATTAAAAACACATTTTATAACTTCAAATATTTTTAAACTCGTTATTCTCATTTAAAATGTTTTTTATAATATTAAAATCATTTTAACTAATTTATTTAATACATTTATTGAATAAATTTAGTATCATTAATATTTGAATAAATAATAATATTAATGAAAAATATGCCAAATTATCTAAAGTTAATTTTTATAACTTAAAATAATTTTTAAAACTAATATTGGAATTTTTAGAAATTAATTTCTATTTTTAAATGATTTTTGGAAATTAATTTAATTAATATTAATAAAAGCGTCATTAAAGCCTTTAGCGATGAAAACTATCGACTTTAGTGTTCTTGAGCTTGAGAACATTCAAAGTCGATTCATGATACCTACTTTTGACCAAATTTTAATGCTCAGTTCATGATGTTTTTGGGCAAGCTAAGGTTCAGATCTTGTAGTATTGATGTAACACTACACGATTCAACAATAAACAAGGTCATAACATATCCTAGATGCAAGATCTAAAGGCCCAAACTAGCTGTCAGACGTGTTCTGGGTTTTCTTGGTTACCCAGAAACCCAAACAGTCTCAAGTGGTCACTTTGTGGCTCACTTAATCATGGGTTCTGGCTATTGATTTAGTGTTTTAATGCTTTAATATCGTAGTCCACATAAACAAGAACAGATCTACTATACTAGTTTAGTCTAACAACAACACAATCATAAGATATTTTCCGGTCAAGCCATGTCAGAAGTCATGTTCTTGAGTTTTTTGGAAATTTCAAAAAAAGTATTTCGCGTTCATAGTGCCTACTTTAACCATCCAATACTTTAAATCTATTTGTTGTTTTAGTGATCTAAAAACATGAATCTATAGTCCATATAACATACTATAACATTGATACAACAACATAATCAAATCAAAAAAACACCTACAAGATCAGAGCCCATGAACTCATTTATCGAGGGCGTTTACGGGTAAATTCTAGGTTACCCAAAATAAAAGTCAAAGCCAATTCAACGTTTCTTTGACCACCCATAACTTGTAATCTATACATGGTATGATAATGATTCCGGTTTTAGAACACTGCCCTCATAGCATACTACAAGTCCAATACATTAAACAAGAAAACTCATAAACAGATCTAGATCTATGGCCTCTGACATTCGATTGTCAGGCCATAAATCTAGGGTTCTTGACAGTTTTAAAAAACATGATTTTCGAGCACTTTGATGTTATGGATCTATAATCACTAAATAACATCTAATAGCATATGTTTAAACACAAAAACACAATATCTAATATAGCCTACCAGATCAGATTTTAGTTTAGGGTTTATACCTTACTTTGATCAATCTTGATTCTAGGCTTCCTTAACTGATATTGTGGTGATAAGGGCTTGGTTAGGGACTGATCCACTAAAGGATTTCGTGGGTTTAGAGAGAGAGAGAGAGAGAGAGAGGCTTGGTTGATTGTTGGTGAACAAATGAGCTAGCTTTTTGGATTTTCTCTCTCTTTAATCTATATATTATTGATGTAATGAACTTGGCTGATATATGTGGCAAGAATTGGCTAATTTCTATTGATTTAAGTCATATGGTGTATCTATAGTTGGTAAACAACTCATATATGGCAAGATCTACACTCCACATAATAAAGAATGCTAAAAAGGGCATTTTGGACAGTTGGCTCACAAATTTAATGGCATTCAAGTAATCTTATCCCAACCCTTAGGGTTTAACCCTTAGGTTTTGAAATTTAATTTTTAAAATTTTATAATTAGGGTTTAAAATAGAGAATTAAGCTTTCTAATTTAGAATTAGGGTTTCCTAATTGTATTTGAGTTTCCTAATTACATTAGGGCTTGGAAATTAGGTTTATGGTTTCCTAATTAACATTAAAAATTATAAATTAACAATTAGGATTTCCTAATTGAACATTAGGGTTTTGATAATTAGGGTTTCTAATTAATAATTAGGGCTTCCTAACTAGGATTATAGTCAATAATACTTGTCATTAATCATAACAACACAATTACTTATCAATCATAAATTCTATTTGAATTTCAAATTAGGGTTTATCAATTTAACCTTAGGGTTTTTCTAAGGCTATGCTATAACTGATCAACCATTAATATTACACACATACAATACACACTTATAACACTAAAATATAATTATTATTTTATATTATTATTATTCACATTCCTTATTAAAAATCCAAAATTGGAGTTTTGAACCATATTCGACTTCACTTTCATTCTTAGTCAACTTATAAAATTTAAATTGACTAACTTGCTAAATCCATATCGCAAATATTTCAAAATATTATCCATGATACCAATATTAATAAAATAAAATAATAATAATAATAAAATTTATTCATAAAAATACATATATAATTGTCTGAAAATTCCCGATCTTTACATTATCCCCTCCTTATAAGGATTCCGTCCCCGAAATAACTATTACCTTACATTTAATTTTACTTTTTATCCTTAGATTTTTATTTATTAAGACTTTTATTGAATTATTACATTCTCCCCTCTTTATAAGCTTCTGTGTTACGAAACCGGAACTCAAATTCCTCCTTCAAAAATCTTTTATTAATGAATTATTATAATATGCATCTTTTTCAAAAATTGTGTTTCGTATGCCTATATTCAAGGGTTTCTAACATAAACGTACTTATTTTAACAAACTTACGGTAAGAAAATATGTTAAATATTAATCAGACATATATATTAATATCGTTGATCGGGTTCATACCTGGAGCTCCATCATCAGCTGCTACGGTATCCTGAACTGTTATATTGAAGATCCTTGTGGTCGATTTTGTTGGTTTGTTTGTTGAAGTTGGTCCAGTTATTGCTAATGTTCCGCTGCTTTTCCCCGTATTCATACTTCCCCCATTAACTCTCCTTTTCGGACAGTCACTCACCTTATGTTCCATTGACCCACAAATAAAGCACCCACTATTCATCCTTGGATTGGGGCAGTTAGGAGAGATATGTCCCTCCTGCCCACACTTATAACACACAAACTTTCCCTTCAAACACTCACACGAATGATTTTTCCCATAATTTCCACACTTCACCACCTGCTTCTTTATACCTCCTTTTTTATTTTCTTATTCCCAAAATTGTCCCCTTTTCTTTTCCCATTCCTACTTCCACTATTTGCTTCCACTTTTCTGACTCCTCTCTAACTTAACCTTGTTCTTTTTCTCCTTATTATATAGAGACTCATGGCCTCCTTCCTTCTTCTTCTATGATAGCCTTTTCCAAGAGTGATGCAAAAGTATTTAACCGCAACACTACCACCTTATTGTAGAGCCAGGGTTTTAAGCCATACTCAAACCTCATTGCCTTCCTTGCTTCCGTGTCCACTTGGTGTGGAGCGAACCTAGCTAATTCATTAAACTTTGCGTCGTACTCCAAAACTGTCATATTGTCCTGTTTTAACTCTAAAAACTTCACCTCCATCCTAGCCTGCATACTAGATGAGAAATAATTCTTGATGAACATTGTTTTAAACCTAGTCCACATCACCACTCCTTCTCCGGCTCTAGTTTGATTTGTCTCCCACCAAAAATTCATCTCCCCTTTCATCATATAGGTGGCAAAAGCTGTCTTTTACCCCTTCGCTACCCTAGTAATTACAAAAGCCTTTTCTATCTCCTTTACCCAAGTTTGGGCTTCTATAGGGTCAGTTATCCCTCTAAAATTTGGCAGTTCGACTGCCTTGAAGTCTTTAAAGTTCGCCAATCGATTGTCTGGCTGATTTCCTGCGGCTGGTATTCCATTCTGTGTAGCATGAGCTACCATATTCGCAAAATTCTGCATTAGGTCTGGTTGTCCTCCAACATTGTTAATAGATTCTTCTGCTCTTTGGTTTCAGTTTTGTCTTCTTGGCAGCATTATCTGATTAAATAAAACCATAAATTATTCTTTATTAACTTACATTATATGCCTTAGCGTATAAGTTTAACATATAACGCGTGATTTCAACTCAAATAATCATGTACTCAAAATATTGGATTTTGAAAACTTGGTTTACTGTATTAATCAACTATCAGATAGATACATAAAAACTTATTTTCTTAATCACACATATATTTATATTCATTCAACTAATTCATAGTACTTTTCATAGCATACACATATTGCTATAAGCATTTGCTATCCCTTTGTGACCACAAAAGTCGGGATTCGCTGCTACAACTTATATAAAAGTTGAGAGTATCACATTAATTACACATATATACTTATCATATATACAACATCAAACACACATATTCAAACAGTACTTATACTACTTATTCTCTACGCCTTTTTCCTGATCTTGGACAACCTTTCGCCTGATGACCTTCTAACCCACAAATAAAACATACACCTTGCTTTGGATTGGGACAATGAGGAGAGATATGTCCCTCATGTCCATAATTCTAACATATATTTTCCCCTTTTCTGCATAAGCCTTTATGTTTTTTTTACAGTTTTTACATTTTTCTATTTTGTTAAAGTTCCCCTAGTTATAATTGGAATTTTCTAAATCGCGGTCTTTCATCTTTCTTTTCCCTTTCTTGCTTGGAGCTGTACACGATATGCGACTCTTGGCTCCCATGATCAATTTGGATTTTAAGCTTATCTTGTTCTTCCATTGTTTCGATTAACGCCTTCTGCAATTAACTATTTAATAGTTTTTCTATTTCCCACAGCTTTTCCAGAGAAAAAACCTTGTTTCTCAGATTCTGTACTTCCGTTGATGCCTGGTCAGCTCCAACTTTTGTGTCCGAATCACTATCTGTCAGTACTACCATGTCTGGGTCCGGTACTATATTTTCCAATATAACCACCTCATCAGGGTTTCTTTCAATGTGAGCCTCTATTTCAGCTATTGGCTTTGATATTGGCTCGGTTATGGAGATTTGCTCCTTCTTTACAATCTGAGAGTATTCTAATCCTTTTCCACCTGACATCTACAAATAAATTATCTTGATTAATTAGTATATAATATATACACACAACAAATAATAGTTTTATATAGGTTACTTTTATTTCGTTTTACGATGAATTTATTTAATTCACCTCCTTTAAACTCTATTTGAGTGATTAGTATTTTCAACGTTTCCCTCTATCCTAAGGTATACCCCACCTAAGGTTTCTAACCTAAAGCTCTGATACCAATTTGTGATGCCCCCAAATCCGAGTACTTGAAACCCGAACTTGGTGCTACACGATATCATTTCTTTGAGTGAAATAATACAAATAGCAAGCTTAATATACATATCAGAGTTGTCTATTCCTAGGTACACAACCTTTAAAGCATTTCATTACATGATAGCTAATAAATATTGTCATCTTAATAAAGTCTAACTATTACATAAGATACCATAAAACTTATTCTATCAGTTTTCCCTTTCCTTTATCCTTGTCAGAACCTTTAGGTTGATCACGCTTAGCTGAAAACATTTAAATTTAAAGTAAGAATGAGCATTTAATTGCCCATCAAGTAATATCAAATAATAAATATTAGTTTAAAGAAATAAATGTTTTCTTTGAACTTCATTTGTACAACAAAGTAATAGTTGTGAAGTAAACTGAAACAATACTGAACAACATATCAAATCAATTTCATTTTTAAACTACGTACTAACTATACATGGTTATCAGTCGACAGACTATGAACTTTTGTTTTCAAATTTCGAAAAGGTTATACAGAAATTCATCTGCAAACCGTCATGACTTACGGGCACGGAGGGTGATCAGCCCGTTATGCCCTGTATTGATCAATACTACGTGTTAGAACTATATTTTCGTTCATCATATCCGCCTTTGGCGCATAAAAGTTTCCCAAATTTGGGATGTTCATACTTAGTTTGGAATCTGAACCAAAACAATTTGGTTGGATAACAATAATGTTCTATCATGTTCAACGATATTTTTAAATCTATGTCTAGCCGAGTCAAATAGCTAAGAAGACTTTTAATTAACATATACATACCAGAATTCAATAAGTATGTATCAACAAGTACAATAACTATCCAAGTAAGGACACTTGCATAACCAAACTTAGCTATTAACAAATATGATATATCTGGATCATACAGTAATACTACACTGGTAATAAATGAACGGATATAGTTCGAGAACTTACATGAATACAAAGGTTTAGATACATGATCAATAATAATAGAGTTAAGAAACTTGTATAACAAGGATATAGTTCAGAAACTTGCTTACACATGTCCATTGCATAAAATAAATGCAAAGGGTGGGATAATTACCTGATCTACTGCTTACAGCTACACAACTTAGTTCTATCTTTTATACAAAGACCTATCATTAATAAGATTATTCTTTCGATTAGAATAATACATCGTAACACATATTACTGCTATTTACGATCATCACATAGCTTAAACACATTGTCATATACTTATATCAGTCATTAGAACATAAACAACCACTTATAAAGTCAAACTATATAAGTTTGGATCAATTTCAGAATCAATTCGGTGTACCGACAGCCTTATCGGATAATTATCGAGTTTATTTTTAATTAAACTCTATACCTTAGCTTCAATATTCCTTTAGATAATTCAAATATCAGTCATATTATTTTTCAAGGACTTATAAATTTTTTTAAATAATTATTATCATTTATTATGATTTTTCAATCGTTGAAATCATTTTTAAATGATTTAAATACTAAATAATTCTATTATCATTAATATTTAAATAATATAAAATATTAATGAAACCATTGCCAAAATATTAAAGTTATTTATAATAACTTAAAATATTTTAAAACATTAATATTATCCTTAAATATTTTTTAAAACCTTTAAAATCATTTTTAAATAATTATCATTAATATTCAAGTATTAATGTATTTTTCATCAAAATATTAAAAGTCATTTATTATATCTTAAAATATTTTTAATCATTTATATCCTTTTAAATGATTTTTAAATCAATAAAACTATTTTTAAATTATTTATTTAATATATTTATTAAATAAATCTAATATCATTAATATTAAATTATTAATGAAATTTACCAAAAAAAAAAATATTAAAAGTCACATTTATAACTTCAAATATTTTTAAACTCTTTATTCTCATTTAAAATGATTTTTATAATATTAAAATCATTTTTAACTAATTTATTTAATACATTTATTAAATAAATTTTCATTAATATTCGAATAAATAATAATATTAATGAAAAATATGGCAAATTATCTAAAGTTAATTTTTATAACTTAAAATAATTTTTAAAACTAATATTGGAATTTTTAGAAATTAATTTCTATTTTAAATGATTTTTGGAAATTAATTTAATTAATATTAATAAAACTTTCGCTAAAGCCTTTACCGACAGAAACTGTCGCCTTTGGTGTTCTTGAGCTTCAAGAACATTCAAAGTCAGTTCCTTGATGCCTACTTTGACCAACCTAAATGCTCAGTTCATGATGTTTTTGGGCAAGCTAAGGTTCAGATCTTGTAGTATTGATGTAACACTACACGATTCAACAATAAACAAGGTCATAACACATCCCGGATACAAGATCTAATGGCCCCGAAACTAGGCATCGACGTGTTCTCGATTTTCTTGGTTACCCAAAAACTCAGACAGTCTCAAGTGGTCACTTTGTGGTTCACTGAATCATGGGTTCTGGCTATTGATTTAGTGTTTTAATGCTTTAATATCATAGTCCACATGACCAAAAACAGATCTACTATACTAGTTTAGTCTAACAACGACACAATCACAAGATATTGTCCGGTCAAACCATGTCAGAAGTCATGTTCTTGAGTTTTCTGGAATGTCCAGGAAATGTATTTCGTGTTCATAGTTCCAACTTTGACCATCCACTACTTTAAATCTATTTGTTGTTAAAGTGATCTAAAAGTATGAATCCGTAGTCCATATAACATACTATAACATTAATACAACAACATAATCAAATCAACAAAACACCTGTAAGATCAGAGCCCTTGAACTCATTGTCAGACGTTTCTGGGTAAATTCTAGGTTACCCAAAACAGAAAGTCATGGCCGGTCAACGTACTTTGACCATCCATAACTTGTAATCTATACATGGTATGACAATGATTTAGGTTCCAGAACACTGCCCTCATTGTAAGACCCCAAATTATTAATAAATAAAATTTATTTTCCTCTATTTATTATTTTGAAATAGTAAGGGTTGATTTGATTAATGTGGATAGTTATGGGTAAAATACATAAATATTTGAATAAGCAAGTGGTTATAAAATATTCATTATTGTCGGGAATATTCGTTTGGTGCGTGGAATATTAATCTTTGTCGGAGAATATTAAATGCGACGGTAGCGATCTTTAATGGCCCCATATGCGGAAAGCGATTGGATGAAAAAAAACGACAAATATAAGTTGTTTATAAATAACGGCGTAGTTTATTCACAGATTATCTTTGTTGGAATACCGGGTGGTTAAAACACACTAATCTGCGTTGTTGAGCAAGATGCACACAGATGTGCACCAATTATTGATTCTTACGTGAAGGCACTTTACTCGATAATTATTCACGATGAATTCTTATTCGATTATTTTATTTTATTGATTCAATAATTCTTTGCATTGATATTTTATATTCTTTGTTGTTTCAATAAATTGTCATTACACATATTTTTCCATTATCGAGACAATAATTCATATTATCTGAATAATATTATTGGATAACATTATTGGCAATGTCTAGAAAGTTACATCTAAGGAGAGGTTTGGTCACCTAATTGCTTGCCCGATGAGAGAGATCCTTATTGGAAAGCCCCTATCTTTCTGAGGAGCGGCACAGTTGCCGATCTTGTGATTCTGTAATATTATTTGTGAATAATTAATTATTGATTTATATGATGAGGAAAATATTGATTTTATGTGGATATAGATGAAGAAAATTTTTAAAGTGACAATTGTTGAAAATTGAAATTTTATCTTTTTCTGATAAAATAATTTATTTAAATATATTATTATATTTTAATAATATAATAATGGTGATATTTTTATAATAAATATGGGATATATGAGTATACGAGGAAAAAGAGTATTTTTGTTGCAATAAATATTAAAAACAGATTTTGTGTGTCGGTAGACCCATTTCTTGACTGAAATTTAATTATAGCTTGTAAAATCGCCCGTTTATGGATTTCGGTCAATTTCTGTTTGGAATTTGGAAAAAATTCCTTCCGCAAAGTTGTAGATAATGGAATTTCCTATGGAAAGTCGCAAGTTTCAAATTTTTCCGATAAAAGAGCTAATTATTATGAATTATTGAAGTTCCGAAGCTCCGAAATAATTGATTTTTGGAAGTTTAAAATAATTTAAATAAGAAAAACGTTTTTTTGTGTTTGGTGGGCATCTTTAACACATGTCAAGTTACTGAATTCAGATGCTTGATGCGTAGGAAGATGTAGAAAAAAATAAATAATATTAATTTATTAAATTTTCTACTTTGGTGTTCTAAGCATTTTCCTATAAATAGGGTGCTAGGTTAGAATTGAAAATCACACCAGAAACTGAAGTTTTCTCTTTCTATATTATCGAGCATATTCTTGTGAGTATTTTGAGTATACTTTGAGTATTGCTATCTGATTGCAAGTTCAAGTCATAGCCTATATCCTGTGTTTTGACTAAATCTTGTCTTCTTTTCGAGGTAAGGGATGTTATTTTATTCGAAAATGATATTATTTCTTCAATATCATTATCTTAGAAATATTGGTTAGAAATTTTATCAAATTTGGAACTTTTTCATGTCGGGTTTACTATTCATGAGTTATTATTCACGAGTTACTTATTCACGAGTACTATTCACGAAGCATGATGATGTTTTTTGTGAAATTTCTATCTTTTGGTGTCGAGTTACTATTCACGTATCGACACTTTATTCACGTATCGACACTTATTCACGAATACAACACTATTCATAGAAAAATTAAATTTTCATTTTTAAGTCAAAATATCTATTATGGATACTAGCTTTGATTGTATCCATGTTTTGAGCATTCTTGAATTTTACTCCACTCACGATTACTTATGAAGTATTTTTGAACTTGGATTGTTTAAAATCTGAATCCTTAATATTGTTCTTTTGTTTCCTTTGGATTCGTTTCCTTTAAAATATTTTTCATCATCCTCGGTCCTAAATGATGATATTCTTTGAATATCTTTGGCTTTTGTAGTGCAAAGATGAGCAGTGTTGAGATGAATATGGTAGATCGATTAATATCTTTGGCCGTAGTGCAAAGATGAGCAGTGTTTAGATGAACATGACCAATCGATGAATATCTTTGGCCTGTAGTGCAAAGATGAATATTTAATTTCAGATATATATTGATTGATGTTACAGGGATAAAATATCGATGATGAACTTTTAAATTCATATATAGAAGATAGTAGTTTGCATTCTCTACTTAACTCTTCTAATGAATTATTGTTTCCGCTGCAGTTGTTGATTTAAAACTGGTTGTCTATTGTATTCTATTAGATTTTTCCCTGTTGAAGACTAACGATAATTTTCTCTGTTATCTTAGTCATAATGTTCTTTACTGGGCTAGTTGAGCTCACCCTTTTCCTTGTTGTTCCATTTTTCTTCTCAGGAGGCGAGAATATAGCGAGTACTAGTCGGGGTATGGAATGAAGGTTCTAGAGAGAGTTGTTTAGTAGTCCTCACCATTTTTTGTAAAATAATGTATCAATAATTATGATGGGGATTTATTTGCGTGTGGATATTGTCTAGATGGCAATATCTGTATTTAAACTCACAGTTTATATGTTGTAATAATAAAGTTGTAGTTATTTCTGTACCATGTATTTGGCGATTCAGAATGGATTGGATGGAATGGACCTATTTTGGGGGCGTCACACTCATAGCATACTACAAGTCCAATACATTAAACAAGAAAAATCATAAACAGATCTAGATCTATGGCCTCTGACATTCGGTTGTCAGGCCATAAATCTAGGGTTCTTGACAGTTTTGAAAAACATGATTTTCAAGCACTTTGATGTTATGGATCTAAGATGTAACATCATAGATCACTAAATAACATCTAATAGCATGTTTAAACACAAAAACAAAAGATCTAACATAGCCTACCAGATCAGATTTTAGTTTAGGGCTTATACCTTACTATGATCAATCTTAATTCTAGGCTTCCTTAACTGATATTGTGGTGAACAAATGGGCTAGCTTTTTTGATTTTCTCTCTCTTTAATCTATATATATTATTGATGCAATGAACTTGGCTGATATATGTGGCAAGAATTGGCTAATTTGTATTGATTTAAGTCACATGGTGTATCTAGAGTTGGTAAACAACTCATATATGACAAGATCTACGCTCCACATAATAAAGAATGCTAAAAATGGCATTTTGGACAATTGGCTCACAAATTTAATGGCATTCAAGTAATCTTATTCTAACTCTTAGGTTTTAACCCTTAGGGTTTAACCCTTAGGTTTTGAAATTTAATTTTAAGGATTTTATAATTAGGGTTTATAATAGAAAATATAACTTTCTAATTTAGAAATTAGGGTTTCTTAATTGTATTAGAGTTTCCTAATTGCATTAGGGATTGGAAATTAGATTTATGGTTTCCTAATTAACATTAAAAATTCTAAATTAACGATTAAGATTTCCCTAATTGAACATTAGGATTTTTGAAAATTTGGGTTTCTAATTAATCATTAGAGTTTCCCTAACTAGGATTATAATCAATAATACTTGTCATTAATCATTACAACATAATTACTTATCAATCATAAATTCCTATTTGAATTTCAAATTAAGGTTTATCAATTTAACCTTAGGGTTTTTCTAAGGCTATGCTATAATTGATCAACCATTAATATTACACACATACAATACACACTTATAGCACTAAAAATATAATTATTATATTATATTATTATTCACATTCCTTATTCAAAATCCAAAATTAGAGTTTTGAACCATATCCGACTTCACTTTCATTCTTAGTCAACTTATAAAATTTAAATTAATTAACTTGCTAAATCCATATTGCAAATATTTCAAAATATTATCCATGATACCAATATTAATAAAATAAAATAATAATAATAAATAAATAAAAAAATTTTAAGTAAAAATCTGAGATATAATTGTTTGAACATTCCGGTCTTTTACAAGTGTGGTGCCATAGCTTTCTTTAAAACTTTTTGTGCGCAAATAACATCCCTCCTCAAAGTTAGGATCATCCATCATTGTCGTGGGATTAAATCACAGGGCCATTTAGGCCCATCCTTATCATCATTTATCTGCATTCTTGGTATGTCCTCGGCCGTGAGGGTCTTCTTCTACAAAATCGATTCCGAGTTCACCGACAAATTCTTTTCCTTCCCTTTATCAACAACCTTTTTTGTTCCCTTTTCATTTCCCTCCCCCTTCGCCTTATCATTTACACCTAGTCCATCAAACTCAGTATCACTATCAACATTCTCTTCATAGTCTTTATCATCCTCTTCATATACACTATCACTAAATGGAGTCACATATGTAGAGTCCTCGCTAGTAGTGTTACTACACTCAGCATCACCACCACTGAAATAATCAACCTAGCTTTTCCTTCCCTTTACCAGATGTCCCAACATTGCTCCCAACATGTTCTTCCCCTGCCTCTGCATTACCTACCTCTTCACTAACCAGACACACTTCTACTTCTCTTGACTCAGGAATAAAAAACTTTAATGAAACCCATATCTTTTATAGTAATAAGACGTCTATAGCCCTTCTCAGGCACAAAGTGGTAAAATGATAAATCCCTAACAGAGCCCAATTCCATTGTCATATTTCTTAGTTCCCTGTAACTCAGATCCTTTATCTCGACATAATCAAAAAACTTAATTGATCCCCCCACATACCCTTTCTCGTCAAACTTTCCACTATAAACCATTTTAATCGAAAAAATGGGATGATCTGAATTATTTGCACACAAATGACATATCATTTAATTCTACACCCACAAACAAAAAACAACAAATGACTTTTCTAACTTTATTTGACTATTCCCAATTGCCACTTATGTAAAAAACAAAGCAAAAAAACCAAAAAAAGACACAAACGAGACCACCATTGTCAGCAAATATTGAGCATGCAAATTTTTTTATCAACTAATTCATGCAAATATGCTTCTTAACCATCTATATATACTATTTTTACACTTCATATAAGCATAAAGAACATACCTGGATATAAAGGTGTGCCAAAACCTTCAAAATCAAACAACCTCAATACCCAAACCATTTTTTGTTGTAGTCTAGCTGGCCAGTGTGGATTCAAACTTGATCTTAACCCTCTTAATAGAAAAAATAGAAGCCAAATTCTCACCTCCCATCACATCACTCTGTAAATCGCACTAGCTCTGCTTTGAGCCCTAGAAGATAAATCGATCACTCTAATTGAAGCCACCGAGCCATTAATCCTCTTTTTGAACCTTTATTTTGCTAATTGACTATTAATTCTCTTATATTTGTACAAATTGAGTACTTGAAGTACAATATTTATCACGGTAAATATAAAATTATCATACGTGGCCATATTCGCTGAACAATTTGATTGGAATGTTCCAATAGAATTGATCGTGCTTACTTATTTGTACTTTGGGTAGCGAGATGAGGCGTTTAAATATTAGGTCCGAATGGTGAAAGAGTGTATACTTGAGGTTGAATTTATAATTAACCCTAATAATAATAAATAATAGAGTTCTCTTATTAATCTATAATCTAGTATTTCTCCAAATGCTTAATAATAAATATTAAGCTATTTAATTTATTAGTTTATTCCACTAATAAATTAAATTTATTTAATTATTATTATCAAGCCAATTAATAATAATAATAATAATAATAATAATAATAATAATAATAATAATAATAATAATAATAATAATACTCTATTGTTAATTTATAATTTAGTATTTTACCAAATACTTAATTATAAATATTAGTATTTCTCCAAATACTTAATTATAAATACTAGTATTTCTCCAAATACTAAGATTACAAAGTAAATTCTGATCACAGTCAATGTAATTGGCTTGATGGTATACTACTTTTAAGTTCAAAAAGGGAATAAACAACCAGTCTGCTCCTCCAAGAGCTAACTTTGTTGAGACAGACAATACTATTGTGGCGATTGTCTCCAAGGTTAACATGGTAGCTGAAAAAGAGGCATGGGTAGTGAATTCTGGTGCTACCAAGCATATTTGTGCAAATTGTAGTGCATTCATCTCTTACACTCCCTTTAAGGAAAAAGATGAACATGTGTACATAGGCGACTCGAGACCTGCACGAGTGATGGGTAAAGGGAAAGTAAATCTAAAGTTACTTCTGAAAAAGATCATTTCTCTTACCGATGTTCTCCATATTCTAGAGATTCGCTATAACCTTGTGTCTGTTGGGATACTTGGGAAATTTGGGGTTAAGGTTATGTTTGAAACTAATAAGGTCGTGTTGACCAAAAATGGGGTGTTTGTGGAAAATAATGCCGATTTATTTCATTTAAATTTACTTGAACTCATGAATAATAATGCTAGTACTTCTTTTGCTTACTTGGTTGAATGTGATGATATTTGGCATACTAGATTAGGCCATGTGAATTACTCCTATATAAATATGATGAAAAAAATTGGGAATTTTTAAAGATGATACAATTTCAAATTTCAAGTGTGCGTGGAAGCTAAAACAACTAAAAAGGCATGCAATCTGAACTTCTCAGTTAAATTCATTCAGTTTTAGGTGATATGTCTAGATATACTTCTAGAGGTAGAAAAAATTATTATATGACCTTTGTAGATGATTACTCCAGATATACCAAACTTTACCTTCTTAGATGATTACTCTAAAAATTATTATTAGCTAATTTATTATTCGAGTAATAGTACTGTGAGATAACATGTATTATGCTAATTAGAAGATCGATCTTCTTAATGATAGGTCTTTCATGAGAGATTAAATTAGATTACTTAGCGGTGTCGATTGGTATATACAAGTTTCTCTAACTCAAACTCGAGTTATTATATTTCAAAGCATGCTAGTGGTTTAATTATTTACAATTATTCCACATCTTTGATTATTGATTTTCACTTAGTACAAGTTGCGTATATGTTAAATCGAGAATGAAAGGCTAATCACCTTCATTACCATAAATTTTAGTTAAATTTTTTCATGGCCATTGTTGACAACCCATCATTATTGATTCAGTCATTCAATTATTAAAATTGATTCATGCTCTTTCACAATTATATTACATTATTAAAAACTTGAAAGCTTATTCCTTTTCAATCATGATATATCCTTCTTATATTTAAACTTACTGGGCAAAGTAGTTGCTCACTCTTGCTATATCATGATAATATTTTCAGTTAAGATGAATGTTCGAAGAAAGACAGAGGCAATGACAAGTACAAGAGTAAATTATTATGCATGTTAACTATTTAGTTATCTGATGTAAGTTATTTATGTAAACGTTTTGAATATTTTAAAGGTACATATGTATGTTAAGGTTGTTTATATCTTCCGCATTAGTTATAGAATATGTTTGAAGATGAAATCTTTAAACATACCGGTGCGAGGTTCAAGATACACGGATTTGGGGCGTCACAAGTTGGTATCAAAGTCGTGGGTTATAAACCTTAGGTATGGGTAACTTAGGCTATAAGCTGCGAGAGATAAGGATAAGGAATAAACTCAAATATAGTTTAAATTGTTAAGAGATGAATTTGGGAAATTCATTATTAAGTAAAGGAGAAGATAAATAAGATTCAAAGAAGAATCTTAAAAAGTTATAAAGATAAGAATCTAGAGTTACCCAACTCTGATAATGAAGATGAAAAGTAATAATGAATAGATAGAGTCTATAAGACTAAAAGCATAAAGGAAATCATAATATAATTTGATTAAAGATAAGAAGATCATAAAATAAAACGATCATAAGATAGAAAAGAATCTTAATATAACACGATTATAAAAAGAGATCACATCGTGATCTGATGAGGTCATAGAAGGACAGAGGATCAATCGAATGATTAAAAACTTTATAGCAAAATTGTTATACGAAAGTTGTACTATAATATTGTACATATAAACTCAGAAAGAGTTATAAATGCTAAAGATACGAATTAAAGAAAATTCACATTAAGTAAAGAGGGAGCTAGGACTATGTGGGATTTCAATTGAGGACTCATGTTAGTGGCTGAGTTATACAATTCCTTGTATGGGCGGGAAATTTGTACTTGGTTTGAGAACCACTTAGCTTCCTATATTGATATAGTGGTTGAGTTGAACAATTCCTTGTATGGGCAAGGGATTTGTCATTGGTTTGACAAACCGCTTAGCTTCCTATATTGATTAGTGGTAGAGTTAACTAATTCCTTATATGGAAAGGGATTGTGTTTTGTTCGACAACCACTTAGCTTCCTATATTGATAATCATTGGAACACGGTGTCGCGTTATATCTTTATTTGTATGTTGAGAAGGTGATTCTTTTCTCATATGTATAACAGATAGTTAGAGAATATTAAGTTTAGGTGCGAGTTCTTAAAACTCATGCTTATGGTAAGTTCGCGACTCATAATCGTATGGCATGTTTTTAAAACCCTAAGCTTATGGGAAGTTCCTGATTGGTTCTTGGACTACGTATTGCTAGGACAAGTTCCTAAACTCATATTATTGTGGTAAGTTCCTAAACTCATAACGTATGGTATGTTTGATGAACTATAATGGGGTATAGAAAAGTTGTGAATGGAGAATTAAATTTTTTTAGTAAAGTAAGCTTTAATGATAATAGAAATAGATAGAATTATTAAGCAATAGAACCTTGGAAAAATTGAAGTTGATGGTGGAAGCATAGATATTCCAAATCTTCTAGCTATCTTTGAACATCAAAATTTTTGACATCAAGCTAAATTCGCACTGATGTGCCTTTAAGAAAATAAATAAATGAATTTTAGTTATCCTCAATACACGGTGACAATGGTGTGGAGATGGATTTTGAGCCATTAGCACATCGATACCTGTTGCTGCATGATAACACCAAAAATGATTTTCAATTATTTTGAATCGTTTAAAGAAGAGTCTACGCTAATTGTTTCGGCTAGACAAATGATTTGAAAAATATCAAAATGTATTTTTATATATCATCAATGCATCATGGAACCTGGTCCAAAGATGATAAAAAAATGATGGAGTCATCAATGCAGTATTTCCTAGTGTTGGATGTGATCTAAGGATCGTCAGCCAATTATGTTATGATGTAGTATGACAATATCATAAAATGACGGAATCCTCAAACGGGCTGTAAATACAGTGCGGTATCATGACGTTATAAAATGATTTTCAGAATTTTAAAGATAATCTATTGCCAATTGAATTTGGCCAAACACATGTTTGATTGATATTCAAATTATTGGTATATGTCTAAGCTATTTGATTCAACTAGACAAATATTTATGAAAATTCAAGTATCACTTTAAGAATTTATCCCGTACCAAATTATTTTGGTACGGACTCTTATACTAAGTCTGAGGTGAACAACCCCGAATAAGGGGGATATATTTTTGGATAAAATATTCCAATAGGTACGTTTTGCACGACGTAGGGTACAATAGGTTGATCACCTAACGTACTTGCAGAAGTAGTTTACCTTCTTCGTGATTGTAAACATACTTAGAAATTACCGTGTTACGGTAGGAATACAGCGTTAAAACTATATGTCCATGGTCAATATGACCCCTCAACATAGTATGAAAAGTTCTAACTCCTTAGAGAGAATTCATACTAGAATGTGATGATAAAAGAGTTCCTCATAGAAGGAAACATTATCTACTCATTAAATGAGAATGAAATCAGATAAATATTAAATTGAAAACCTAGTTTTGATGAATAAATGAAGTAGAGATTAGTAGGCTGTAATTTTGAGGACGAAATTCTTAGAAGAAGGGGTGAATGTGACAACTCGAAAATTTAAAAGATCTTGAATGATTAAATTAAAGATTAAAGAATAAAACCTAGATTGAAAGTAAAGGAATGATTAAATTTTTTTTAAGAAAAACCTATTTGGTTTAATATCTGAAAGACTGAAAAGAGAACTAAATGGAAACGATAGAAAAGGTTAAGAGTAAGGTATTACTAAGGGATAAAGAATCTGACAAGTAAAAATAATATATATGGTAAACTATATGATCATAGTAAACAAGCCTAAATATTTGATTATTAAGAGGACTTGTAAGGATGACACAAGATATTAATATGATATTCTAAATTTAAGAATATAACCAAAAGATATTGAAAAGTTGGATTAATAAAATCCATTATGTCAAGCCATTTCAAAAGCCTTATTAAATGTAGCAAACTAAATAAAGATGTTTTAATATATGTTGAATTAAATGTCTAGCCTAATATAAGAGAATATTAATTATTTATTAATGAAGTGAATACTTATGACTAATGAAGATGATGTGCATGATTGAAGGAGTAATTATTTAAAGTCCAAAGTAAGTGGACTAGAAACCCTAATTGAATAATTATGGAAATGTAAAATTTATGAGACATGTCTCAAAAAATTTATTGGATAGCCCAAACTTGGGAGGAATTTCTAAAAGCAAGTTAAAACTCAAAATTTGAGTTAGAGATAGAATTTTGAAGCATGAACAGCTCGGTTGCGTCTGAAACGTAATGTTTAGTCATAAAATACTGTAAAAACGAAATGTGTCAGGGTTGACTTTTTGTTCAAAGTCAACAATTGAATTTTATGGAGAAAAGTCAAAATCCGAGTTAGGAGTGGAATTTTCCGACACGGAGAAGATATTTGAATCCGAAAAGTCAAAATTAGTAAGAATATACTCTAAACACGAAATTTGTCGGGGTTGACTTTTTAGTCAAAGTCATCAGTTGACTTTTATGGAGAAATGCCAAACTTAAAATTAGTAGATGAATTTGAAGAAATGGATGTGCCCATGACGTTAGGAGCGTCGAATTTAGTAGAAATCGACTATAAACTTAAAACTTTGAGTTTTCAAGTCCGAAAGTCAAAGACGAGATTAAACACGCAAAACAAAGAAATAAAAGTGGGACCCACATGACTTAAATCTGCTGGAAATTCCAGCACATGGGTGCATGCCAACCACTCCCCACCTACTCCTCATCTAATCTTATCTAATCTTAACCACTCCCTCTCTCTCTTTAATCTTCTAATTCTTTTAACTAAAGAGAAGGAAATAAAGCAAAGTCATTTTCTCTCATTCTCCCACACCACATCTGACCAAATAGAGAGGAACAAAGAGAAGAGTGCTGCCATGGGAGGAAGAAAGAAGAGAAGAAGAAAATGAAGAAGGAAGAGGAAGAAGTGGAGTGAGTTCTCACTATCATTCTCACCAAAAACCTTAGTGAAACTTGAGAGCTTGAGAGGGAATGGAAGGGGGGAAGCCATGGTTAGGGAGGAGCAAAGATAAGAGAGCTATCAAGCTCATCCCAGAAGGAATAGTCATCATCCAACCATTCCTAGAAAAGGTTGAAAAGTTTTCTAAACCATATTCTCACTTTTCTTGGTTTAGATTATGTTTTGTTTGTTTATAGTAAGAGTTTGATGAAATAGATCATGGTAGATACATGAGTATAAGATGTATTAAGTTGGTTTATGTTGGTTAATATTTGATTAATTAAGAGATCATAGAAGTTTTCTTACAAAACATAAAGGTTAGAAAATTAGATTTTCGAGAAAACGAAGCATGAAATTCAAACGATCATATCTCTCATTCTATTTCGAATTTTTGAATGTGGTTAAGTCCTAGAGCTAGATCTATGAGTCTTCTAAAATCTCCAAGTGGAGTCACTGAAAAAGGTGTTGTAGATTTTCATATGATCTGTTTTTTTTTTTGGCAAAGTAGGCAAAATCGAAAATCTGAAAAATTAAATTGTCCAAAAATTTGCAAGGGCATTTTTGGCAATTTAATTATTGAAATAAATTCCTTCCTTTTGTGACATGAAAATATATGATATAAAGTAGCGCCTTTCCAAATATGATCTTATTTCGACTTATATCGATCGAGTTATGACAATTTCAATTTTTGATTTTTCCGACGAAATTGGCTATAAGCGGAGTTCTATAACTCCGATGGTTCTGAAATTTAAACTTGAAGTTTATGTTAATCGTGTAAGAGTCTTCCAAGAGTTGAGAATTTTTGGAATTGAGCATGATATAGCTAATCTTCTTACGTTACAAACTAAAAGCGGACTTTTGAAAAATACTAAAGGAAATTGAAAAATTCGGAAAAATTATTTTTATTGTATGGAATATATGTTTATATGTGTGGCAAAAGATAAAAAAAATAATAAGATGATTTGTTATTTTTCATGCTTATGATTAAGTTATGAATAATTGAGAAAATTAGATTACATTTATTTCTAAAATTTGTTAATATACTTTTATTGACTAATGATCATTAATATGTTATATTAAGACTATATAAGGGTAATTTGGTCATTTTGATAAAATTTTATATGAAGGATTTGATATGTTTGCTAAATGAATTAAATAGTTAGAGATAAACAATTAACTTAAAATTGTTTATAAGTTTATAAATGAATAAAATATTATTAAATAATTAATAGTATAAGTAAATAAATAAAATATTAATAAATAATTAATAGTATTAGTAAAGGAATAAAATATTATTAAATGAATAATAATATTAGATAATGATTAAAATATTATTAAATGATTAATAATATTTGTAAATGAGAAGATATTATTAGATGATTGAATTTTATTAAAGGGTTATTAATATTAGAAAATGATTAAAATATTCTTAAATAATTAATAATATTTGTGAATGATTAAGATTTTATTAAATGTTAAGAAGTGATTAAATATGATTGATCAGTGATTAATAATATTTAGCGACTAAAATATTATTAAAGGATTAATAATATTAGACAAGAGTTTAAGATGATGATTAAATGATAGTAATATTATAAAGGGATGATAATATTACTAGTGAGTTAAAAAAATTAATTAATTAAATTATTCAATGTTTAATTATGTGGCTAAACATTAGCTAATTTATTATTTGAGTAATAGTACTGTGAGCTAAAATGTATTATGCTAATTGGAATATCGATCTACTTAATGATAAGTCTTTCATGAGAGATTAAATTAGATTGCTTAGCGGTAATCAACGGTATATGCAAGTTTTCCTAACTCGAACTCGAGTTATTATGTTGCAAGCATGCTAGTGGTTTAATTATTTATAATTATTCCACATCTTTGATTATTGATTCGCACTTAGTTTAAGTTGCATATGTTTATCAAGAATGAAAGGTTGATCACCTTCATTACCATAAGGTTCAGTTAAATTTGTTCATGGTCATTGTTGACCACCCAACATTATTGATTTAGTCATTCAATTATTGAAATTGATTCATGCTCTTTAATTTCACAATTATATTACATTGTTGAAAACTTGAAAGCTTATTTATGACGCCCCCGAAATAGGTGTACATCGCCTATCTTGAGTCACCAAATACGTGGTACAGAATTCAAATACAAACTTAATTAATACAATTGTCTTGTAAAATCGACAAAACATACACGAGTTTTTACGAATATTGTCTCATAGACAATATCAAACTCAAATTCAATCCTCATTACATTTATTATCACACTAAATAGTGAGGACTACTAAAACAACCATCTCGGACCATCACTCCGTTCTCCGTCTAGTCCCGGCTAAATTCTCATTTCCTGAAGAGAATAATGAAAGCAAATGGGTGAGCTCAGCTAGCCCAGTAAGAAATATTATGACTAAGATAATGCAGGATAAATTATCGTTAACCTTCAACAGTGTTAAATTGATAAAATACAATAAAAAGTTTAACTGTAGCGGAACAAGTAATCCATTAGAAGAGTCAAATAGAGCATGATATTTACTATCTTCTATGATTTAAAAAGTTTATCATCAATTTTATAACTCAGACTCAACTTAATAAATAAATCACATCATCGAATCATCCATGCACTACGGGCCAAGGATATTCATTAGTATCACGTCCACGAATTATCCATGCACTTTGGGCCAAGGATATTCGTGTAATCATCAATGGTCATGATCATACCAACAACTGTCCATCAATGCACTATGGGCCAATGAGGACTTTTATCACATCATTTGTAATATTACAGTTCATGATTATACCGAATGATCCCGGGTCATAATCATACCAATCAAAAATCTATCTATGCACGAAAGCCAAAGATGACTTTTATAACAATATAAGTATGAGGATGATGACAATGATATAAGAATTCAATTAAAAGAAAGTAAAGGATAAATTTTTAAAGATTTATAATTTAATTTATCCAGAATTCAATAATATCGAAATTGTCAACATGATACCGCTTTGTGGAGTAAAATTTAAGAATAATATTGCATCAAAAATAATTTGGATCGAAAAGAAATCAATTTTTATTATAAATAGTACTCCGGGTGAATAGTACTCGAGTGAATAGTATCCCGTGAATAGTACTTCGGGAATAGTACCCCATGAATAGTACTCCGACATGAAAAGGTTAAAACTTATCAAGAATGCTCAGAATAATATTTCCATAAAAAGATACTGGATGAAGCTCAAATTTAAAGGATATTCTACTAATTTCATGGAGTATAGGAGCAATACTTTAACAAAATGAGTGTAGAATTCTTAATCTGAAACGAAATAATATTACTTAAATACTACAGAGTATGGAAGAAAATATTATTTCATATGAATATTAAACAAAATAATATCCTTTACAACTGTTGAACGAAAAATAATATTCCTTACGAATATTGAACAAAGATAATATTCCTTACTAATATTAAACGAAGATAATATTTCTTGCGAATATTGAACGAAGATAATATTCCTTACGAATACGAAAAATAATATAAGCGAATATGAAATAAATAATACCCTTACCTTAAAAGGAGAGTATTCCAAGCTGGTATAAGCGGGGATATTCTTGAAGAAAACTTTTACTATTTTCTACACTCAAAGCTTTCTAAAACTTCGAAAATCAATCGCTCGATATTATAGAAGAAGAATTCTTTGATTACGGTGTGATTTTCAATTCTAAACTAAGCATCCTATTTATAGGAGAATGGAAGGATACTATTTGAATTTAGAAAATCATGGACTACACAGTGGACAATCACAGGTTGCAACTAATTAGCTGAATATTTTTTATAATTTACTATCCAAACACTTTGCAGACACTATGCAAATACTATGCATAATAAAATATAATATATTATATTTTTCATAAAAAAACAAAAAACTTATTATAATATATATATATATATATATATATATATATATATATATATATATATATATATATATAAAACCAACCATCAAGTGAATCTGCAATTCCCCCAAAAAAAAAATCCAACATGTGGGCCCCACCTCATATTTCTTCCAACATGTGGGTCCCACCTTATATTATATATATAAATATAATACTTATATATTTATAATGAATATCTTTCTACCGATTATTTTGAAAAATGAGTAAGTGGGGTCCAAATAATAAGTAAAATTTACCACAATCACTTCATAAAAAATCTCCTCAATATTTTTGGCAATATTTATTCATCATTATTATAAATTATAATATTAACAACTAGATCGTTCCCAAGAAAGAGGGGGCTTTTCGATAAGGATTTCTCCCCATTGGCGCGCAATTAGGTGACCAAATCCCTTTCCTCAACAGAACTTTCTAGACATTGTTAATTATGTAAATAATAATATAAATAACTTGTCATCTCAATTACTGATTTAATAATATAAAATATTGACAATAATTGAATCAAATAACGTGAGATACTATGCAGCAATTACTGTAGCAATAATTGAGTATAACTGTGATGCCCCAAAATAGGTATACATCACCCATCTTGGGTCACCAAATACATGGTACAGAATATATACAACTACAAACTTAATTATACAATTTTCGTGTAGAATACGACAAAACATAAGCTGAGAGTTTACCACGAATATTGTCTTCTAGACAGTATCAAAACTCAAATGGAGTTCTCATTACAATTATTATCACACTATTTTACAAAATAGTGAGGACTACTAAGAACCATCTTGGACCATCACTCCGTTCCCTGACTAGTCCCGACTACGTTCTCATTTTCTGAATATAACAATGAAAGCAAAGGGTGAGCTCAACTAGCCCAATAAAGAATATTATTACTAAGATAATTCATTTATCAATAGCCTTCATCAGAATAAATCAAAGATTTAGAACATATAGTAGATAATAAAAGTTTTCAACCATAATTATAGCGGAATCAACGATCCATTAGAAGAGTCAAGTAGAACATAATGTCTACTGTAATAACTCACGATTTCGAATAATTCCAATTTTACGAATAATTTTTTTTAATTAATATTGATATTGATTATCAATATTGTGTTGTGTATCGGAGATATGAGTTTTGAGAATTAGTCAATTTGTGTATTGGTGAGAAATAAAATAAAGTTGTGTTAGGCGAGAATTTAAAACACTTACCTAAATTCAGATAGGGATTTGGTAGAAAAATACAATTTTAATAATTGCCTTGATGAGTACGTGTTTGTACTGTATAGAGTTAATAATCAATGATTGATCGGTTAGGATTTAAAATTACTAAACCCTAATAAGGGATTAGAAACCCTAATCTCAGGTTTAGAAACCCTAATGCACAATTAGGAACCCTAATTGTATGTCAGGAAACCCTAATTTTAAATTCGAGAACCCTAAGCCCTAATTAAAAAAACCCTAATCCTAATTTATAAGCCCTAATGTGATTGATAACCTTTAATATAATTAGGACACACTAATTATATTTTAGTTATCTTAATTTTCTATTTTAGAAACCCTAATTAAAAAATCTTAAAAACTAAAGTTATAAAACCCAAGTGTTAGAACCTTAGGGTTAAACCCTAAGGGTTTGGACAAATATCTAGGTTGCCATTAAAATTACATGTTTAATGACCAAAATGCCCTTTTTGTATATTTTAATATGTAACTTGCAAATCTTGCTATATTTGTAGTTGTTCACCAACTAAAGCTCAGCCTTTTTGACTTATATCTCAATCACAATCTGATCTAGCATAACACCTTGCATTATATACATACATTGTATCTAAAAGTGGTGATTATAGAGAGAGAAAGTCTAGCATTTTGCTCATTTTGCTATCAAACACTCAACTTACTTTTCTCTCACCGAACCTCTGAATTGTACAAGTGATTCAGTCACTAGTACAACCCTTAGCAACCATAAGATCAGATTGGAGAGCTAAGATCAAAGCATATTCAAGAGAAGGTATAAACCCTAACTCACTTTTTGATCTTGTATGCTAAGAAAAAATTTGTGTTTATGTGTTTAGATTTGTGCTAAAGGATGTTTTATGATGATCTATGATGATCTATCATAGATCTATAGCATCTAAGTGCCTTAAAAGTAAAAATTTTCAAAATTGCCCAAGAACACTGCTAGTGGTCTGACAAGCAAATGTCAGTGGCCTTAGATCTCTGCCTATTCATGCTTTTTGTTGTTTTGTGTTTTAGATCTGTAGTTTGATATGAGGTATATGATGTGGAAGTTGAATCACAGCCATTACATGTCTAGATTTCATGTTATTCTTGGTCAAAACCCGTTGACCGAGCATGACTAGATGATTTCTGGGTAACCCAGAAATCAAATATTAGTGTCTAACAATCTTTTTAAATGCCTTGATCTCTCAGGTATGATTTTGTTTGTTGATGATGTTATAACCAGTTTGTAGCCTCATATATGGACTCTAGATCCATACTTTTATAACATTAAAACAGTCAACAGATCGAACATAGGGAATGGTCAAACTAGGCTGTATTGATCGTGGATCTGATTTTACGAAAAACTTCGAAAGCCGGATGAACACTGACTTCGGCGACCTTTGACGAAATGAATCTGGAACATGTGATGTCTTTGGGCCGATATGTTGATGTAAATATGTTCTACGATATCGTCTTACATAACAGAACTTAGATCAAATCGATTTAGAAAGTAGGCACTTGGGACTTCCTGGGTTTCTAGGTTATCCAGAAAACCTAGGAACGCTCTAACAACAAATTTAAAGGCGGATCTCCATGATGTGTTGATGTATGACCTAGATATTGGTTGATAATTGTAGTGTTGCATCGTCTTCTGAAGATCAGCGTTTAAATAGGCCCAAAAACATGATAGGCAGAAAAGTAATCGTGGTCAAACCTTGCCCCTTGAGAACTAGACTGTCAGTGTTCTTGAGCTCAAGAACACCAGCAATTATAATGACAACTTGAAAATATAAATATTTGCAAGGTGATAAATATAAATATATATTTATTACCCAGAGAAATAAAATTGTTGGGAACAATTTGCGTAATGAGACAAAAAGAGGCGTGTTAAGCATATAATATTTATATATACTTTACCCAAGAGTATTAGAATAAATTCTTATATAAATTAATTTAATAAAGAAAAGATATTATATTTATCTTAATATCTTAAGAAAGTAAATAAATTCTTAATTGAATTTATGATAATGAAGTAAGGATATTATATTATAATATCTTGGGTATGTAAATAATTTTATTTACATAAGAAATTATGTGTAGCATATTTATTTTACAATTATAAAATAAATATGTAATTTGAGTATGTTATGTTATATTTTATATAATTTATATATCACAGATGAGTTATGTAAATTATATGATTCCAAGAGGGTAAAATAAATTAAGGAGATTTATGTAGTAACTTATTTGATTAAATTAAATACTAAGATTGGGTAATTAAATAACTTAATAAAGTATGGAAGTGAATTATAAAAGTTAAGGGAGAATTGTGCGAGTTAAGAAAACCTTAGGGTTAAAAACCTAATATTTGAAACTTAAGAAAATATCTTAAGGAATATGTTAAGGAATAAAGAATATTACAGAATATCTTTAATAATATATCGGGGGTGATTTACGAAACTTTTAAAAGGCAGTGGGAAGACTAGAGAAGACTTAAGTTGAGTGACCAACTTATAAGAAATTAAAAATAGTTTTTATAAAGCTAAATTATTTTAATAAAAGGAAATGATGGTGTTTTATATATTATCTTATTTTAGTTGTAAGTAAGATAATATAAATAGGAAATATTATGTAATATAATATATGTATAATGTAAATATTGTGTATATAAGCAATAAAAGTAAGGTACTATATGTACATACTTATATTATTATCCATGTATTACATGCTGAAGTTGGGTATAGATGTAGTAATATTGGTGTAGTGGGTTTTGCTGACTCAATTTTTATTTAGCAGGAGGTGTTTTAGAATAAGCCTATTGCACATCCATTAAGTTTAGGTAAGCATGAGCTGTCAAAATTTTAAAGCAATAAACAACCACTAAGCAAATTTGTTTGATGAGATGAGAGCCAAGAATTAATTTATACTCAGCTCACTCTAAGTACTCTCCATCCATTTCAAGTTTTAACATCTTCTCTTTCAAATTGCCGAAACCAAACATTTCCAAACATTTGCCCAAATTTCGTGGTCTTTGCTGCAACCATCAAAGTGAATTACTGGGTTGTTTAAGTTGAGCAAGGAAGGGACTGATCGAAGTAATTTTAAGAAAAAGATCATCTAATTCAAAGCAAGCTATAGTAATCTGAGGATTCGTAGCAAAGTGAGGTATGTTTATTTCAATAAGCAAATCATGAAATTTTAGTTTGTTTTATATAAAGGGCTACAATTGAACTCTTAATTGAGATTGTGATAGATGATTTATCAAAAAGGAGTATAGTTGTTATGGTGAGGATCAATAAGTGGGAGGAAAATTTATGGCTGGAAACCTACACAAAGCCATATGAGATCTATTCTAAAAATACATGCACAGGACATGTTTGATAAATGGTTTCTTAGAGCTAATAAGCTCAAAATTTGTAATTGTAATAATATATTAAGTAAGATAACATTTATACATGTTATATGAGATGTATGGAATGAATTTTATAAATGAAACTTGAATTAAAAAACTGTTTTAAAGAAGATGTTCAATGGAGGTTTAGTTGGAAAATTGGTGCTTTTGATGGAGAAATGAAAATTTATTACTCCTTATATTAAAAGATGGACACTAATGGACAAGTATTATTTTATATAAGCTTAGTTGTGGGAAATACTTAAAAGGATTAAATTTCATCACAAGCAAGGATTGATCGATGGCGCGGAACAGAACCTTTTGTAGGGGTCAAAATTTTTAAACCAAGCGGTAATGGCGTGACGTGACGAAAAAGGCGATGACAGGCGGCGACCGATAAGATTGATTGAACTATAATTAGGGTTTTTCTGAAAGCTCTTAAGAGTTGGAAATACAAGGAGGAGAATCAAAAAATTTGATGGAAGAATTAAATGGCGTAGAGAAATTAGGCGGCGGCGGTTGAGTTGGAATTATTACAACAACAATTTGTGTAGTTAATGTTTTGGGCAATTATCAACGACTTCTTTGCTTCATCCCTTCCCTCTAGTTCCATGCTTTGACGGCAGCCTAGCCTCTCTAAGCGTCCCCCTTCCCCACAGTTCATGGGGTGGATTAATGGATATGATAGTAATTCAATCTGATTTTTTTGTCCCTGCTGTGAAGATATTTAAAGATTGTACAAGACCATCCCACATGAAGCCATTATTATTATTGCTACATCAAAAGCTAGATATGTCTTTGTTGAGATATCCTTCTCTTAATGAGCTAAAATATACTACAGTTAATATAAAATTTTTGTGGAAAGAATCAAAAGATACATGGGGCACAATGCTATCTTTGAGGAGGATACTTTTATAAGTATGGGTAAAAAGCGTAACATAAGGTTTATACGCATTCTTATATCTTATGTTTGCACTAATCAAGTGAAAAGTAATTGAAATTGCAAGAATGAATTTTGATCTAGTTTGCATGTGGTTTGGGTTAGTAATGTCAAATGACTAAATATTAAAAGTGAAAACAACAACTACGATACACATGTATATACATGCACCGGTGTTATCTATTAGAGATATTAAACATGTAAAATGAACTAATTAAAAGCTGTTTTTTGAGGGTTGTTCTTGAGCCAAAATTTATGAGGTGCAGAAATGAAAATTTTAGTTTTGTAATGGTGGGTTGTGTTCCTATGAGTTATGGAAATAGTCCAATTGGAATGAATCAAAAGGAGCTAAAAGCGAATTTATAGTGAAGATTTTAGTAAAACATATTAGAAACCGAAAAATTGTGGACTGCTGACCCTAAGGACAAATTCGAGGCTAGCTACATTTTCCAAAAAAATCTGGGTTTTTGGGGAAGTATAGTACACTGAATAAGGAATCCATAGCCTTTGGAATGGACTAATTCCGACCTCGGAGGAGGGAGTTATGGCATTCTAAAGTAAGAGCGGCGAATCTGTCCAAAATCTGGAAATCAGATTCTGACCAGTCCCTTGCACGAATTTTCTGGAATTCTGTGCTTTGAATTTGGAAATAGTCAAAGAATGAAAGTTGTAGCCTCGGAAGTTAGCTTCGTATGGGCTCAAGAATCGCTCAAAAATGTTTTGAAACGAATTAGTTATGACTATTTTAGCGAGAAAGGACAAAGTTGGAAAAAAATTGAAAAGCTACTATGAGCGTCAATTTTTGGCACGTTGTTTAGAACTACTTAACAAACCCGAAATGAGAGGTTAGTATTTCTTAAAAATAGTCTTTTATGCCATGAAAAACATTCTAAAAATGCCTTACGATTGGATAAGTAGATTGCAAGTCATTAAAAAAGTAGTGAAGTGGGTGTCGAAAATCGTTGAATATTGACCATATGGGGTACATTAAAACGTCTTGATTTTCCATAACGCTTTTGGGTGGTTTTGTGGTACATTTAACATGTAACAAAACAGAGAGAGATGTATAGATATTATATAATGTTTATATATAAATGAAAACTCAATTTAAATGTAAAGCGATAGAAATGTAATGTAAGCGTAAGTTTTCATAACTATGCGAACGTAATTCGGAAAATGATATGTAGAATGTATATGTAGCATAATGAAATGTGCAAACCCGTTTGAAATTATATAGAACCTAGGAATGTAAAAACGAAGGGTTTTCGGAGTTCGAAACAAAGATTTTGAACGCAGAATTACGTAATGACATATGTATGAATTTAAAGCATATGCGAAGTAAGAATGTAAATTATTCGCGAGAATAAATGCGAAGCTAAGTTACTAAAGAAATAAAGCATTCATATACATGATAATAGTGTGGGTTAACACATGAATTATCGCAAAAGAATAAAATTTGTGTAAATTAAAGAAATGATGATATGAACTATAACTACACAATAAAAGTTATTCCTAAACCCCTATGGTCCCGAGTTTATAAATAGAGGCAAGAAATATTTCAAAAAGAGGATATAAATTGTTTATGTTTTGATAAGTACGTAAAGTATTTACATACTAAATCCATGAGAGAACCTTTTTGGGTATAAAAAGGTTATAACGGACAAAAGTTTCTAAAGAAACATGGAATGATTTTAAGACAAGAACAAAATATTATAGTTAATGTAAATAAAATTAGTTTACATTGAGTATGTGAATTTAGTATGTGAAACTAATATGGACATGTATGTATCCTCAATTTGTGTAGGATCATCACAGAGCAGATAAAGTTATAAACATTAAACAACATCCAAGTAAGTTTTTCAATTCTATTATGTTTGTGGATTAAATGTGATTATGTGGTGAGTTACATACCATGCTTTATGAATTGTTAAAGTCAAAATATGACTAAGTTAATTGGGTTATGGAACTCAATTTATATGTGATATGTGATAGCACATGTTGTATGATGTAATTCGATAAATTAGAAATGTATAATGCATGAATGTATGTTTTGAAAGAAATTATTGATGCATGCGGATATGCATTGTAAAGGAAATATAGTGCATATGGAATTGTGTGCTATATGAAACATGATAGATTGTTAAATTTCTTTGAAATTTGTCGAGCTCGATCTTGCAAACCTGAACTTTTTGCGAGTTAATGATGTTGAAAGCGATATTACTTCTTATCTGAGATGATGAAAATTGAGCGATGTGCAAAATGAATACATTTCTTTGAATTAGAAATGGTATAAAGCTATGATTGATAGTTTTGCTAAATGTAATTGGCAATTATGTATAGTTAAAATGTTGAATAGATAAAGAATTTTTATTACGAAATTAAAATAGATATGATTACGAAATAAGTGAATCATCGATGAAAAGCTATGAAGCATTAAGACTTAATCTTTTAATACGTTTACTCAGATTATACAAATCAAATAATAATTATGATTTTAGTATAAAGAAGAATTGTAAAGGTTGCGATTCAGGGAATGAATGAATGAAAAGAAAGAAAAAAAATTATTTCGCATTTTTAGCTATTTTAACATTAAATAATATTTTAAAGCCAGAACAGGATAATATTAACGCACAAGATCGGGGAGAGAAATAGTCCTTATTTTGGGGGCGTTACAACAGCGACAGAAAGCGTCGCTAAAGGCTACAACGACGGTTTTAATTATTTTTATTTTTCTAATTTCTGGAAAATGATTAAAAATAGAAAATAAATTATAAAAATGGTTTTAAAAATTATTTTAAAAAAATAACTTTTGATAATTTGGGATATTTTTTATTAATATTTATAATTATTTAAATATTAATGGTATTTAATTTATTTAATTAGTATATTAAATAAATTAGAGAAAAATAATTTTAATATTATAAAAATCATTTTAAATAAGAATAAAGTGTTTAAAAATATTTTGAGTTATAAAATAGAACTTTAAATATTTTTTAGAAATTTTCATTAATAATTTAATATTAATGATATTAGATTTATTTAATTACTAAATTAAATAAATGATGGAAAAATAATTTTATTGATATAAAAATCAATTAAAAATGAGAAAAATGATTTAAAAATATTTGAAGTTATAATTAATGACTTTTAATATTTTTATGACAAATCATTAATATTTAAATATTAATGGTGATGGTTTAAAAATAATTTTAATTATTTTAAAAATCTTTTAAGTAGAATATTGGTGATTTAAAAATATTTTAAGTTATTATTGATAACCTTAATATTTTGACAAGTATGTTATTAATATTTTAATATTATTAAATATTAATGATGATGGGATTATTTGACATTTAAATCATTTAAAAATGATTCTGGTGTTTGAGGAATTATTATAAATTATAATAATTGTTAGAAAATTATTAAAAGCTACCGAAAAATATTATTAGTGATATGTGACTTATCTAATATAATATTGAAGCTTTGAGATCGACAATACAAGTGTTAATTGTCGGATAGGGTGACTAGAATCTGAGAATAGACTGAAGTCCAACAAGACCGAACTAGTTAGACTTGATGAATGTTTATATAAGTTATAAACACTGATGTGACTATGTGGTAATATGTCTAGGAGAAATATTGACTGAAAATTATAGTATTGTGTGTTGTGAATTATTGTGCTAATTGTGAGACCGATATTGTGATTATAGGTATTTTAAATGCGGATAAGTATATTGTGTAGCAATAATCAACGGAGAAGGAAAGTTTCCTTAACTCAACCTTGAGTTATATTCGTTCAATTATTATGGTGGTTAATTATTGTTGATTAGACCACGTAAAGAATTATTGTTGATTATTAAGTAGTTAGTGCTATATTTATTAATTCAAAGCGAATTAGTGATTACGAAAATATACTTGGAGAATAAGCATTGTTGGATACTTTCATCAAGTAGAAGCTATTATTGGCAGCCTGAATAATTCCACATACATTATCGAATTGTGTTGAGATATGTCTTAGCTTACTTATTACGGCTGAGCGAACAATTATTAGAACTTGATAGGTTAGAAGAGAATTTAATTATTATTGACGGATCGATGCCAATTATTTTGGCTAGATCGAGAAAAGTGATTAGATATTGAAATCATTGTATTTTGTTGTTATAAATCAAACTCGATTATAAGGCGAGAATAAAATTAGACCTTTCTTGCGTGTAAGTATTATTCATAATATAGGGTACAAGGGTTGGTAGCTCTAAGTACTTGCGAGAGGGTATGATTTAATCTTTAAGGCTATCGATACACACAGGTATATCAAAGTAAATCTTTGATAATTACTCGAGAAGAGAAGTTCAAGATCCTTAGGGATCACTCAACATAAACTCTAAAGAATATTTTTATCTTGTTATTTAATTGAATATCGTAGAAACTTTGAAAGCGTTGTGCTCTTTCATTATCAAATTATTGAGTTGCATAGAATGCGAGAAGACTTGTTAGTGATTAACGAATTGTTCAGCTATTTCAAAGTTCCCTGAACTTTGGTATCATTCTATTTAAATAGATATTTTGTTATTCTTAATTCTTATACATTCTTTGTATATCTTAACTTGCGGGGCAAATTTGTTGCTCACCCTTGCTAAATAAAACTTTTCAACTAGGGATGAAGTGGCAGGAGGTGTTGTGAAGAACAAAGACAAAGGCATAGTGATAGAGTAGTTATGAATAACATTATTTTTATGTTATATTTGTTAACCCTTTTTGTATATCTAAACGGTAGGTTTGTAATTTAAAGGTTAAACAACCTGGGATGAATGTATTAACAATATCTATTAATGTGATCTATATTTCTATTTATAAATCAATGGGTAGTTAGATGTTAATTATGTTGTGGATCGTGAACACCAAACTAGAAATCGGGTAACTTGATTTTTGAGGCGTCATCTCTATCTCCTCAAATTAAAAGTCCATCGTTAATATTTCATTCCTGTAATACTCATCAACAGTTCTTTGTTGTACCCAAGACAAAGAGAAATTGCATCACCTGTTTTCACCTGAACCACTAAAGATTATAGTTAAACTCGTAATTCATATTTATAATCATGTAAATCAACAGTTTCTCTTTGCCACAAAGGCTTAATAGAACGTTTACTCAATATCCTTACCCCAAAGGCTAAAGATATTCAAATGTAATAACAATGATCATACCAATCGATTTGTTTATCTTTTTGCCTTCTGGGCGAAAGATATTCAACTATAAAACCAATAATCATGATCATACCAATCAATTTATGCATCGATTACTTTACGGCCAAAGACATACAATTGTTAACTAATAGTCGTGATCACCCAATCACATCATCGAATTATCCATACTTTACACGGGCCAATGATATTCGTTAATATCACCGATGGTCATGATCATGTCATACACTGTCCATCTTTGCACTTTCTGAGGCCAAAGCTATCATTCAACAGTTCATCTTTACACGTAAGCCAAAGATATACAACTGTAAAATCAATAATCAACAGTCCATCTTTGCACGTAAGCCAAAAAATATACAACTGTTAACTAATAATCAACATTCCATCTATGCACTACGTACGGACCAAAGATGACTTTCGTTACAATATAAGCATGAGGATGATGACAATGATATAAGCATCAATTAAACGGAATCAAGGATAAATACTAAAGACTTTAAATTTATCCAGAGTTTAAAAATACCCAAATTGTCTACATGATACTGCTTTGTGGAGTAAACTTCAAGAATAATATTCATGTATCAAAAATAACTTTGGACAAAAAAGATTTTAATTTTTGTCGTGAATAGTACCCCGTGAATAGTACTTCAGGAATAGTACCCCGTGAATAGTACCCCGATATAAAAAGCGCTAGAAATACTAGAGTGAATAATATTTGAGTGAATAGTAACTCGTGAATAATATCCTGTAAATAGTACCCCAATATGAAAAGTACCCGAATACTAGGTGAATAATATTAAGTGAATACTAGCAAGAGTGAATAGTAACTTCGTGAATAGTAACTCGTGATTAGTTCCGGTGAAAATATTAATATTTAATAAGAAAGTTCGGATCAATATTCCAATGGAGCGATCTTTGGATGAAGCCTTGAAACTTCGAGGATATTCCACTAATTTTAGGAATTATAGAAGCAATACTTATCATAGTAAGTTTAGATTTAAGAATATGAAAAGAAATAACATACGAAACTGTAAATGGATAAATACGGTACGTAATCCACATAGACAGATTATTCCCACAGATTAAAGGATAAATACGAAAAATAGTATTCCTTACGAATACAACAAATAATATACCTTACAAATACAACAAATAATATCCCTTGTGAATACAACAAATAATATTCCTTACTTTAGTAGAAGACTAGATACTGCAATAGTGAAGTAGCAGAATACTCTTCTTCTTGCTCTCTATAGTTTCTCTTGTGAGTCTCAGTGAATTGGTGAGAATAAAAGAAGAATTAAGCTTCTATTTATAGGAGAAATGACTAAATAGTAACTAATTCACGAACGGTTCAGATTGATTTACTATTAGAACGAACGGTCCATATTGATTACTATTAAAACCACAACTGACGGTCCAGATTGATTTACTTTTAAAACCACCACCGACGATTTAGATTGATTTACTTTTAAAACCACTATCGACGGACCAGATTGATTTGCTATTAAAACCACCATCGACGGTCTAGATTGATTTACTATTAAAACCACCATCGACGGTCCAGATTGATTTACTATTGAAACCACCACTAATGGTCTAGATTGATTTACTTAATACACTTTAGTACCCCTAAAGTTTTCCAAGTTTGCATTATTCTCCTCTAACTTTTGTAATTCACTTATCTTTAATAAATACATTTTTAATATTTTAACAATTATTCATTATTAATATTATAATTATAATATTGACAACCAGATCATTCCCAGGTAAGAGGGGGCTTTCCGATAAAGATTTCTCCTTATTGGCGTGCAATTAGGTGACCAAACCTCTTTCCTCGACAGAACTTTCTAGACATTGTCAATAATGTAAATAATCATATGAATAAACGTGTTTTTCTCAATTATTGATTTAATAATATAAAATATAGTGCAGATGATACTGTGACAATAATTGAATCAAATAACGTGAGATCTTATCAACAATTCTTGTAGCAATAATTGAATAAGCAGTGGCTTCTTACGTAAGCATCGATGATCAATCACAGGTATCTACTCTTCTTATGCAACCACGCGTATTACTATACTTTATCATCGAAAATTTCAGCGATTAACGGTAAAACTTTAAATTCGTTATTTTTATAAAAAGTTATTTACATCATTTTCTAACTCCGGAAGTTTATTAGTTGTAGGGTCCACCAATGATGGTGTCGTCGTCTGATATTCCCAGACAAAAAGAATATTCCCAAATAAACGAATATATATTCCACGACACAAATGAATATTTTATATTAACTTGCTTACTTTGTAAAATTTTCATATATCACCCTTAACTTTAAAGTTTTATCAATTCAACCATTTACTAAATAGAATAATAATTATAAAAAAAATTGAATACTTTCATTTCATAAAATTAGGGGTCTTACTGATAACTAAGTGACTTCTCACGTAAGCATCGATAATCGATAATCTTTATCTGCTTCTTATGCGACCACGCGTATTCTTGTACTTTTATCAAGAATATTTCAATAGTAACGATAAAACTTTCACGTAGTTATTTTTATAAAAGATATATACATCATTTTCTAACTCAAATGATAATTTACGTTGTGGGGGTCCACCAATGATTATGTCTTATTATGAATATTTCTGTTAAAATGAATATTTTCCACCAATCGAATATTTTATAACAACTTTCATACTTTTCAAAATTATAAATATTACCCACAACTATAACATTATAACAAATCCACACCATAATATTAAAAAAATATTTTGAGAAAAATAAATCTTTATTCATAAAAGTTGAGGTCTTACATTATTCATTTTCAATCATGATATATCCTTCTTATATTTTTAACTTCTTTGGGCAAAGTAGTTGCTCACCCTTGCTATATGATGATAATATTTTTAGTTAAGGCGAATGTTTGAAGAAAGATGAAGCAATGACAAGTCTGAAGTAGTAAATTATTATGCATATTAACTATATAGTTATACGGTGTAAGTTATTTATGTAAACCTTTTGAAGATTTTAAAGGTACATATGTAAGTTAAGGTTGTTAGACCTTGGGTTATGTTATGAAGATTTTATTATACAAACAATTTATATTTATATCTTAGTATTAGTTATAGAATATGTTTGAAGATGAAATGCTGAAAATAGCGTGCCGTCAGGGGTTTAACATACCCGAATTTGGGGGCGTTACAGTGGTGGGGCCGCCTCTTATAAAAACAAGGCAAGTTTTCTAGAGAGCTCATGAATTCCAGGTATGGCGCAAGGCCAAAATGTGTCAAATCGCGTAAAACAACTTCAATTAATGTTTGTAGAGTGAGTAATATGATTACTGGTTTATAATAAGGAAGAAGGTTCATAAAAAAATTATTTCACTGAATCCCTGTTAATTAAGTCTTATTTATCTATACATTGGTTCATAGTTCAAAATGCACCAGTGTTAACATGCTGCACTCTTATATTCCTTACTCAACTTCTTTTATTTTTAAATTTACTTTGTAATATGTGGGTGATTGTTGTATTTTAGGTAAATAATGTAAGACCCCAACTTTTTATGAATAAAGATTTAATTTTCTCTAAATATTATTTTAAATAATAAGGTGTGGATTTGATATAATATTGTAGTTGTGGGTAATATTTACAAATTTTGCAAAGTAAGCAAGTTGACATAAAATATTCGTTTGGTCGGGGAATATTCGTTTTATTAGAGAATATTCGTACGACGACACAATCATTAGTGGACCCCACAAAGGAATGACTAACGGATATAGAAAGCAACAAAAATAACCTTTTAATAAAAATAACGATAAGACTTTTAACGTTAAACTATTAAAGTACCCGGTGATAAAAGTACAATAATACGCGTGGTTGCACAGTAACACACGGTATTGCACAGTATCTCTGATTATTGATGCTTACGTGACAAGTTACTCAGCTCATTTAATAATTACCACAGTAGTTGTTGCATATTATCTCATATTATTGATTCAATTATTATCACAATATCATCTACATAATATTTTATATTATTAAATTAATAATTGAGATAACAAAGTTATTCATACTATTGTGACATCCCAGATTTTTAAGATTTAATAAATGAGAATTTAATAAATAAAATTCTTATTTTAAGATATTTAAGTACGAGTATGTGTATATTTGTTATATATTGTGAAATATGTGAATTAGCGTGAAGAGAATTTAAATATTAATTTAATATTTATTGAAGTAAATAAATATTTTAATTGAATTATTTATTGAGATTATGTGATTAATATGGAGTAAAGTAATTAAGTGTATTATATTAATTAAATAATTATTTAATATTTAATTAATATGTAATGATTTTATATTATAGTTTTAATTTAATTGAGATAATGTAGTGATGTGGTAATTGTTACATGAAGTTATAATTAGCTAGTAATTATAATGTGACAATTTTATGTGATTAATTGATGTTAAACTTTTAATTAATTAAATTAATGTTAAAATTTAATTAATTAAAGGATAACATTAAGAATATGTGTTAAATGATCTATTAAAAGAGTTAAAAGAGTTTTTAAAACCATTTTCCCAAACAAGGCCTTACTTTTTGTTTTAAACCTGTTTTACCCAAACAAGACCTTAACTATTAAAACCTGATTTTAAAATAATATGGTTTTGCCAAACAAACCTTAGGGCTTTTAAAATTCTAATTTTGTAACTTATATATTAATTTGATAATTAGTATATGTAATTATATTGGGAGTTACATATTCTATAATTATATGTGTTATATGTATAATTGTATATACACTAAGTTATGTTAGATTTCTAAACCTAAGTCTAAACTAAGAACAAAGAGAAGAAGAGAGAATAAGAGGAAGAAAGCTGCCATTGATGACGAAAAAGAAGAAAGGAGAAAAATAAAAGTCAAGAAGGCTTGCAAGAAGAAAAAGGTAAGAAATTGAAAATTTATAATTTTTGTGCTATCTTTTGTTAGATATTTATGAACCAAGCAACTTTTGTTTTGGATCTTTTAAAAAAAAAACTCATGATTTACATTAGTATTGGTATTTTATATGTGTATCAAAGTATTTTTGAAATCAAAAGTTAGATCCAAGGTGAGAAAATCAAGTTTTGTACCAAAAGGTTTAAGAAAAAGCTTTCCTTTGTATGCTATATATATTTTTATGTTAGATTCATTGGGTTTATGTGGTAAATGGTTTAAAACATGTTAGCATGCTAGATACATGAGTTAAAGACAAAACCCCTTTGGAATCACTCAAATATGTTAACAAATGAGCAAGTTATGAATTATATCCCAAACTACCTTAACTGTTGAACACAAGCTACCGATCAGTCACTTCTGTCCATTTTTCTGGGACCAGAACAGAACAAAAATAGATGTTTGATATATGAAAACTATAGTTCGGGAAAATACGAATCCAACGATACCTATTGGACCTAAATCCGATTTGTAGATTTCGGTTTATAAGCGTTTCCGTTAAGGACCCCAAATATAGAAAAATGAACCAACTGTTGAAGAAAACATTGCTGACCAGTCACTTTGGGCCTGATTTTCGGTACCTAGACAGATTGGAATTTGGTGTTTGATAACTGAAAACAATAGTTCAAGAAGATACGGATCCAACGAGTCTGATTGGGCCTCAATCGGAGTTGTGGATCTCGTAATACAAGCGTTTCTGCAAAAGACTCCAAAACTGAAAATGTTTACAAGGCATGTAATGATCAGTCGGTAGTGGCCTATTTTCAGGGGGTTATACTGCACCAAATGGACTGTTTCTTGAGCCTAAAACGTAGCTCGGGAAGTCGCGGTTCTAACGATACCAAGTGGGGCCAAATCGGACTTGCAGATTAACGTCTACAAGTGTTTCTGTGGAGGACCCCAACTTTAAACGAAAATTATAGAATAAATAGAAAATAAATATTAGAAATTCATAATAAATTTGTAAAAATTATTTTAAAGCCTAAAAAAGGGTTTTTAATAATTTGGAATATATTTCATTAATATTTTAATATTTTTAAATATTAATGATAGTTTATATCAAATAAATTACTTAAAATGATTTTAATACTTTAAAAATTATTTGAAATTATATTAAAGTGTAAGGAAATATTTTAAGTTATTTTTAATGATTTTTAATATTTTATGATGAATTTCATTAATAAATTAATATTAATGATAATGAATTTATTTAATAAATATGTTAAATAAATTATGGAAAATTAGAATTAATGTTTTAAAAATCATATAAAAATTATTTAAGGGTTAGAAAAATATTTAAGTTATAAAATATAACTTTTGATATTTTGTCATGAAAACACTAATATTTTAATATTAATAGAAATTATTGGATAAAGGATTTAATCTGTTTAAAAATCATATAAATATGATTTTATGGTATTAAAATACTTTGAAATATTATAAATATATTATAATATTATGACATGTATTTCATTAATATTTGATATGAAATAAATATTAATGATAATGGAATTGAGTAGTATTTAATTCATATTAATATGATATTAATAATTGAAAAATCATGATAAATGATAATAATTATCTGAAAATTATTATAAGTCATTGAAAAATATTTTGACTGAAAATGGAACTATCTAAGGTAAATGTAAAGAATTTAGAAAGAGTCTTATGGAAATTAGACTCATGAATTATTCGACTAGACCGTCGGGATGCCAGAAATTATACCGAATTCAACTCAGACCGAAATAGTTTGACTTGATACCAAATTTTAGGTATTTTATAGACTGATAGGATTATGTGGTAATTTGTTAAGTTATATTATAATTGTATCTAACAGTACTATAATGTGATGATATTATTCTAATATTTGGAGATCGGTATTATCTATATTAGGTCTTCAGACAAAGCGATATAGGTTGTATAACGGTAATCAATGGTACATGCAAGTTCTCTAACTCGATCTCGAGTTGATATTTTTGAAATATGCTTGGGGTTAATCATTCTTGATTATACCATATACATGAATTATTGATTAAGTACTCTGTGCACATTACATGTATTCATCGGTATGAAAAAAATGATCACCTTTATTACCATTTGGTCCGATTGATTTATTCATGTTCATTATTAGTTCAATTATGAAAATTTATTCATGCTCTTTCACATGTATATATTGTAGAAAGTTAGCCGACTTATTATTCAATTCTTTCAATCATGATATATCCTTAATTGAACTTATACTTCTTTGGGCAAAATTGTTGCTCACCCTTGCTATATCATGATAAACATTGCGGATTAGGAATGAATCGTCGGATCTGAGGAAAAAATCAAAGACAAATCGACTTTGGATTATATGTGCAGCTAAATTTGTAACAATAATGTATGATAATAACTTTGTATGTCTGATAGGATATTAATTTAGGTATTATGTGAAGGTTCTCGACCTTGGGGATAGTGTGTAATGTTTAATATATATACAGTTTATGTTTATATCTTTCGTAATAGACATAGAAATAGTCACCAGATTCGTGGTGATTTGGGACCCGAATCTGGGGGTATTACAGTTGGTATCAAAGCTGATAGGTTATACACCTTAGGTAAGAGTACCTTAGGTTAAAAGAATAAGAAGTTAAGTTTAAGTTACGTATAATGAAAATGTGATTCTTTTCACATACGTAGATGTATAGGATGAGTTTAGTCCTAAAAATGTTATAAGAAGAATATTAGAATCGCGAGGGATAAAACTCGAATAAAATATTGAGTAACGTGAATTATATTAAATTCTTAAAGGAAGAGTTAATAAATAAACAAGAAGATTCAAAGAAGAATCTTGAAGAGATATGTAGATAAGAATCAAGAGTTGCCTACCTCTAATAGCCAAGATAATGAATAATGATGAATAGACAAAGTCTGTATGATTAAAAGTATAAATGAAATCGTAAATGATGAAAAAAAAGGAAAGAAAGAAGATCGTAAAACAAAACGATCACAAGTTAAGAAAATAATTTTAAGGGACATGATTATAGAATAAGATCACGACGTGATCTGTTTAAGTTATAAAAGAAAGATGGTCTGTAATGTTTGAATAATTATAGCTTGATGCTATAAAGATAATGTACTATGAAATAGTTCGAGATAACTCACGAGGAGTTATAGATGATGAGGTACGAAAAAATTCGTATCGAACAAAGAGCAAGTTATAAGTAAGATAGAGTTAGGAGGGATTTCAATTGAGGACTCTTGTGATGGTGAAATTGTACAAACCTTTGTATGGGCGAGGGTTTTGTGTTTGCACTCAGTTTATCACATTGATAATCATTGGAATGTTGGTGTCGCACTATCAATGTATATGTGGTGAAAATGTGATTCTTTTCTCATGTGTATATTTGATAGTTAGAAGCTTTTAAGATTAGTTAGATATTATTAAGATTAGATGCGATTTTTTAAAACTAATGCATATGGTAAGTTAAATGACTCATAATAATATGGTATGTTTTGAACCCTCTCGTGAATGGGCGCTTTATGGTTACACTAGGATAAGTTCTTAAACTCATATTATTGTGGCAAGTCCTGAACTTCTAATGTGTAAATAAGTTTGATGAACTATATTGAGGGTATAGGAAGATTGTAAGTTAAAATACAAGAATACTTAGTATAAGAGCATTGGTGGTGCTAGAAATAAAAAAGAAGTAGTCGGTGATGAGGTAATGGAGTAAAAATTGAAATTGATGGAGAAAATTAGGTATTCAAAATCTTCAGCTTTGCTAGATTTTCCAAATTATTGAATTAAATGTTTGATGTTTGCACTTCTATTTTTTCTTGAAAAACATTGGATCAAATGATGGAACCAATGAGTTTTAAAAATAATCTGATTATTCATTATATACATACTAATTGTTTGATTATCATTTATTATGATTTTTCAACCATTGAAATCATTTTTAAATGATTTAAATACTAAATAATTCTATTATCATTAATATTTAAATAATATAAAATGAAACCATTGCCAAAATATTAAAGTTATTTATAATTAATAACTCAAAATATTTTTAAAACATTAATATTACCCTTAAATGATTTGTAAAACCTTTAAAATCATTTTTAAATAATTACCATTAATATTCAAGTATTAATGTATTTTTCATCAAAATATTAAAAGTCATTTATTATAACTTAAAAATATTTTTAAATCATTTATATCCTTTTAAATAATTTTTAAATCAATAAACCTATTTTTAAATCATTTATTTAATATATTTATTAAATAAATCTAATATCATTATTATTAAATTATTAATAGAATTTACCACAAAATATTAAAAACACATTTTATAACTTCAAATATTTTTAAACTCGTTATTCTCATTTAAAATGTTTTTTATAATATTAAAATCATTTTAACTAATTTATTTAATACATTTATTGAATAAATTTAGTATCATTAATATTTGAATAAATAATAATATTAATGAAAAATATGCCAAATTATCTAAAGTTAATTTTTATAACTTAAAATAATTTTTAAAACTAATATTGGAATTTTTAGAAATTAATTTCTATTTTTAAATGATTTTTGGAAATTAATTTAATTAATATTAATAAAACTGTCGCTAAAGCCTTTAGCGACAGAAACTGTCGACTTTGGTGTTCTTGAGCTTCAAGAACATTCAAAGTCAGTTCCTTGATACCTACTTTGACCAGCCTTAATGCTCAGTTCATGTTGTTTTTGGGCAAGCTAAGGTTCAGATCTTGTAGTATTGATGTAACACTACACGATTCAACAATAAACAAGGTCATAACATATCCTAGATGCAAGATCTAAAGGCCCAAACTAGGCATCGGGGCGTGTTACAGGTTTTCTTGGTTACCCGAAACCCCAAGCAGGTCTCAGTGGTCACTTTGTGGCTCAACTTAATCATGGGTTCGACTATTGATTTAGTGTTTTAATGCTTTAATATCGTAGTCCACATAAACAAGAAACGGATCTACTATACTAGTTTAGTCTAACAACAACACAATCATAAGATATTTTCCGGTCCGACCATGTATCGAAGTCATGTTCTTGAGTTTTTTGGAAATTTCAAAAAAAGTATTTCGCGTTCATAGTGCCTACTTTAACCATCCAATACTTTAAATCTATTTGTTGTTTTAGTGATCTAAAAACATGAATCTATAGTCCATATAACATACTATAACATTGATACAACAACATAATCAAATCAAAAAAACACCTACAAGATCAGAGCCCATGAACTCATTGTCAGACGTTTCTGGGTAAATTCTAGGTTACCCAAAACAGAAAGTCATGGCCGGTCAACGTACTTTGACCACCCATAACTTGTAATCTATACATGGTATGATAATGATTCCGGTTTTAGAACACTGCCCTCATAGCATACTACAAGTCCAATACATTAAACAAGAAAACTCATAATGAGATCTAGATCATGGCCTCGACATTCGATTGTCGGGCCATAAATCTAGGGTTCTTGGCCGCTTTTAAAAACATGATTTTCGAGCACTTTGATGTTATGGATCTATAATCACTAAATAACATCTAATAGCATATGTTTAAACACAAAAACACAATATCTAATATAGCCTACGGATCGATTTTAGTTTAGGGTTTATACCTTACTTTGATCGATCTTGATTCTAGGCTTCATTAGCGATATTGTGGTGATAAGGGCTTAGTTGAGGGCCCATCCACTAAAAGGATTTAGTGGGTTTAGAGAGAGAGAGAGCTTGGTTGATTGTTGGTGAACAAATGAGCTAGCTTTTTGGATTTTCTCTCTCTTTAATCTATATATTATTGATGTAATGAACTTGGCTGATATATGTGGCAAGAATGGGCTAATTTCTATTAATTTAAGTCATATGGTGTATTTATAGTTGGTAAACAACTCATATATGGCAAGATCTACACTCCACATAATAAAGAATACTAAAAAGGGCATTTTGGACAGTTGGCTCACAAATTTAATGGCATTCAAGTAATCTTATCCCAACCCTTAAGGTTTAACCCTTAGGTTTTGAAATTTAATTTTTAAAATTTTATAATTAGGGTTTAAAATAGAGAATTAAGCTTTCTAATTTAGAATTAGGGTTTCCTAATTGTATTTGAGTTTCCTAATTACATTAGGGCTTGGAAATTAGGTTTATGGTTTCCTAATTAACATTAAAAATTATAAATTAACACTTAGGATTTCCCTAATTGAACATTAGGGTTTTTGACAATTAGGGTTTCTAATTAATAATTAGGGCTTCCCTAACTAGGATTATAGTCAATAATACTTGTCATTAATCATAACAACACAATTACTTATCAATCATAAATTCCTATTTGAATTTCAAATTAGGGTTTATCAATTTAACCTTAGGGTTTTTCTAAGGCTATGCTATAACTGATCAACCATTAATATTACACACATACAATACACACTTATAACACTAAAATATAATTATTATTTTATATTATTATTATTCACATTCCTTATTAAAAATCCAAAATTGGAGTTTTGAACCATATTCGACTTCACTTTCATTCTTAGTCAACTTATAAAATTTAAATTGACTAACTTGCTAAATCCATATCGCAAATATTTCAAAATATTATCCATGATACCAATATTAATAAAATAAAATAATAATAATAATAAAATTTATTCATAAAAATACATATATAATTATCGAAAATTCCCGGTCTTTACATTATCCCCTCCTTATAAGGATTCCGTCCCCGAAATAACTATTACCTTACATTTAATTTTACTTTTTATCCTTAGATTTTTATTTATTAAGACTTTTATTGAATTACTACATTCTCCCCTCCTTATAAGCTTCTGTGTTACGAAATCGGAACTCAAATTCCTCCTTCAAAAATCTTTTATTAATGAATTATTATAATATGTATCTTTTTCAAAAATTGTGTTTCGTATGCCTATATTCAAGGGTTTCTAACATAAACGTACTTATTTTAACAAACTTACGGTAAGAAAATATGTTAAATATTAATCAGACATATATATTAATATCGTTGATCGGGTTCATACCTGGAGCTCCATCACCAGCTGCTACGGTATCCTGAACTGTCATATTGAAGATCCTTGTGGTCGATTTTGTTGGTTTGTTTGTTGAAGTTGGTCCAGTTATTGCTAATGTTCCATTCTTTTCCCGTGTATTCATACTTCCCCATTAACTCTCCTTTTCTGGACGATCACTCACCTTATGTTCAGTTGACCCACAAATAAAGCACCCACTATTCATCCTTGGATTGGGGCAGTTAGGAGAGATATGTCCCTCCTGCCCACACTTATAACACACAAACTTTCCCTTGAAACACTCACACGAATGATTTTTCCCATAATTTCCACTTCACCACCTGCTTCTTTATACCTCCTTTTATTTTCTGTATTCCCAAAATTGTCCCCTTTTCTTTTCCCATTCCTACTTCCACTATTTGCTTCCACTTTTACAGCTCCCTCGAACTTAACCTTGTTCTTTTTCTCCTTATTATAGAGACTCATGGCCTCCCTTCCTTCTTCGGCTATGATAGCCTTTTCCAAGAGTGATGCAAAAGTATTTAACCATGAACACTACCACCTTATTGTAGAGCCAGAGTTTTAAGCCATACTCAAACCTCATTGCCTTCCTTGCTTCCGTGTCCACTTGGTGTGGAGCGAACCTAGCTAATTCATTAAACTTTGCGTCGTACTCCAAAACTGTCATATTGTCCTGTTTTAACTCTAAAAACTTCACCTCCATCCTAGCCTGCATACTAGATGAGAAATAATTCTTGATGAACATTGTTTTAAACCTAGTCCACATCACCACTCCTTCTCCGGCTCTAGTTTGATTTGTCTCCCACCAAAAATTCATCTCCCCTTTCATCATATAGGTGGCAAAAGCTGTCTTTTACCCCTTCGCTATCCTAGCAATTACAAAAGCCTTTTCTATCTCCTTTACCCAAGTTTGGGCTTCTATAGGTCGATTATCCCTCTAAAATTTGGCGATTCATTTGCCTTGAAGTCTTTAAAGTTACCAATCGATTATCCATTTGATTTCTGTAGTTTGGTATTCCATTACATGTGGCATGAGCTACCATATTCGCAAAATTCTGCATTAGGTGCAGTTGTCCTCCAACATTGTTAATAGATTCTTACGCTCTTTGGTTTCGATTTTGTCTTCTTGGCGGCATTATCGATTAAATAAAACCATAAATTATTCTTTATTAACTTACATTATATGCCTTAGCGTATAAGTTTAACATATAACGCGTGATTTCAACTCAAATAATCATGTACTCAAAATATTGGATTTTGAAAACTTGGTTTACTGTATTAATCAACTATCAGATAGATACATAAAAACTTATTTTCTTAATCACACATATATTTATATTCATTCAACTAATTCATAGTACTTTTCATAGCATACACATATTGCTATAAGCATTTGCTATCCCTTTGTGACCACAAAAGTCGGGATTATTGCTACTGACTTATATAAAAGTTGAGAGTATCACATTAATTACACATATATACTTATCATATATACACATCAAACACACGTATTCAAACAAGACTTATACTACTTATTCTCTACGCCTTTTCACGATCTTGGACAACCTTTACTTTGATGACCTTCTAACCCACAAATAAAACATACACCTTGCTTTGGATTGGGACAATGAGGAGAGATATGTCCCTCATGTCCATAATTCTAACATATATTTTCCCTTTTACGCATAAGCCTTTATGTTTTTTTTTTACGTTTTACATTTTTCTATTTTGTTAAAGTTCCCTAGTTATAATCGGAATTTTCTAAATCGCGGTCTTTCATCTTTCTTTTCCCTTTCTTGCTTGGAAGTTTTGTACGATATCGCTCTTGGCTCCCATGATCAATTTGGATTTTAAGCTTATCTTGTTCTTCCATTGTTTGATTAACGCCTTATACGCAATTAACTATTTAATAGTTTTCTATTTCCCACACTTTTCGGAGAAAAACCTTGTTTCTCGGATTACGTACTTCGTTGATGCAATTCGGCTCAACTTTTGTGTCCAAATCACTATCTCTGTCGATCTTACCATGTGCAGGTCCCAGTCTTATATTTTCCAATATAACCACCTCATCAGGGTTGCTTTCAATGTGAGCCTCTATTTCAGCTATTGGCTTTGATATTGGCTCGGTTATGGAGATTTGCTCCTTCTTTACAATCTGAGAGTATCCTAATCCTTTTCCACCTGACATCTACAAATAAATTATCTTGATTAATTAGTATATAATATATACACACAACAAATAATAGTTTTATATAGGTTACTTTTATTTCGTTTTACGATGAATTTATTTAATTCACCTCCTTTAAACTCTATTTGAGTGATTAGTATTTTCAACGTTTCCCTCTATCCTAAAGTATACCCCACCTAAGGTTTCTAACCTAAAGCTCTGATACCAATTTGTGACGCCCCCAAATCCGAGTACTTGAAACCCGAACTTGGTGCTACACGATATCATTTCTTTGAGTGAAATAATACAAATAGCAAACTTAATATACATATCAGAGTTGTCTATTCCCAGGTACACAACCTTTAAAGCATTTCATTACATGATAGCTAATAAATATTGTCATCTTAATAAAGTCTAACTATTACATAAGATACCATAAAACTTATTCTGTCAGTTTTCCCTTTCCTTTATCCTTGTCAGAACCTTTAGGTTGATCACGCTTAGCTGAAAACATTTAAATTTAAAGTAAGAATGAGCATTTAATTGCCCATCAAGTAATATCAAATAATAAATATTAGTTTAAAGAAATAAATGTTTTCTTTGAACTTCATTTGTACAACAAAGTAATAGTTGTGAAGTAAACTGAAACAATACTGAACAACATATCAAATCAATTTCATTTTTAAACTACGTACTAACTATACATGGTTATCAGTCGACAGACTATGAACTTTTGTTTTCAAATTTCGAAAAGGTTATCTGAATTATCATCATGAAAAATCATGACTTACTTACGCGGACGGTGATCGGGTGATCGATGTTATACCTGTATTGATCGATACTACGTGTTAGAACTATATTTTAGTTCATCATATCACTTTTGGTAGCGTAAAAGTTTCCCAAATTTGGGATGTTCATACTTAGTTTGGAATCCAGAACCAAAACAATTTGGTTGGATAACAATAATGTTCTATCATGTTCAATGATATTTTTAAATCTATGTCTAGCCGAGTCAAATAGCTAAGAAGACTTTTAATTAACATATACATACCAGAATTCAATAAGTATGTATCAACAAGTACAATAACTATCCAAGTGAGGACACTTGCATAACCAAACTTAGCTATTAACAAATATGATATATCTGGATCATACAGTAATACTACACTGGTAATAAATGAACGAATATAGTTCGAGAACTTACATGAATACAAAGGTTTAGATACATGATCAATAATAATAGAGTTAAGAAACTTGTATAATAAGGATATAGTTCAGAAACTTGCTTACACATGTCCATTGCATAAAATAAATGCAAAGGGTGGGATAATTACCTGATCTGCTGCTTACAGCTACACAACTTAGTTCTATCTTTTATACAAAGACCTATCATTAATAAGATTATTCTTTCGATTAGAATAATACATCGTAACACATATTACTGCTATTTACGATCATCACATAGCTTAAACACATTGTCATATACTTATATCAGTCATTAGAACATAAACAACCACTTATAAAGTCAAACTATATAAGTTTGGATCAATTTCAGAATCAATTCGGTGTACCGACAGCCTTATCGGATAAATATCGAGTTTATTTTTAATTAAACTCTATACCTTAGCTTCAATATTCCTTTAGATAATTCAAATATCAGTCATATTATTTTTCAAGGACTTATAAATTTTTTTAAATAATTATTATCATTTATTATGATTTTTCAATCGTTGAAATCATTTTTAAATGATTTAAATACTAAATAATTCTATTATCATTAATATTTAAATAATATAAAATATTAATGAAACCATTACCAAAATATTAAAGTTATTTATAATAACTTAAAATATTTTTAAAACATTAATATTATCCTTAAATATTTTTTAAAACCTTTAAAATCATTTTAAATAATTATCATTAATATTCAAGTATTAATGTATTTTTTCATCAAAATATTAAAAGTCATTTCTTATATCTTAAAATAATTTTAATCATTTATATCCTTTTTAAATAATTTTTAAATCAATAAAACTATTTTTAAATTATTTATTTAATATATTTATTAAATAAATCTAATATCATTAATATTAAATTATTAATGAAATTTGCCAAAAAATATTAAAAGTCACATTTTATAACTTCAAATATTTTTAAACTCTTTATTCTCATTTAAAATGATTTTTATAATATTAAAATCATTTTTTAACTAATTATTTAATACATTTATTAAATAAATTTTCATTAATATTCGAATAAATAATAATATTAATGAAAAATATGGCAAATTATCTAAAGTTAATTTTATAACTTCAAATAATTTTAAAACTAATATTGGAATTTTTAGAAATTAATTTCTATTTTAAATGATTTTTGGAAATTAATTTAATTAATATTAATAAAACTTTTGCTAAAGCCTTTACCGACAGAAACTGTCGCCTTTGGTGTTCTTGAGCTTCAAGAGCATTCAAAGTCAGTTCCTTGATGCCTACTTTGACCAACCTAAATGCTCAGTTCATGATGTTTTTGGGCAAGCTAAGGTTCAGATCTTGTAGTATTGATGTAACACTACACGATTCAACAATAAACAAGGTCATAACACATCCCAGATACAAGATCTAATGGCCCAAACTAGCTGTCAGACGTGTTCTCGATTTTCTTGGTTACCCAAAAACCCAGACAGTCTCAAGTGGTCACTTTGTGGTTCACTTAATCATGGGTTCTGGCTATTGATTTAGTGTTTTAATGCTTTAATATCATAGTCCACATGACCAAAAACAGATCTACTATACTAGTTTAGTCTAACAACGACACAATCACAAGATATTGTCCGGTCAAACCATGTCAGAAGTCATGTTCTTGAGTTTTCTGGAATGTCCAGGAAATGTATTTTGTGTTCATAGTTCCAACTTTGACCATCCACTACTTTAAATCTATTTGTTGTTAAAGTGATCTAAAAGTATGAATCCGTAGTCCATATAACATACTATAACATTGATACAACAACATAATCAAATCAACAAAACACCTGTAAGATCAGAGCCCTTGAACTCATTGTCAGACGTTTCTGGGTAAATTCTAGGTTACCCAAAACAGAAAGTCATGGCCGGTCAACGTACTTTGACCATCCATAACTTGTAATCTATACATGGTATGACAATGATTTAGGTTCCAGAACACTGCCCTCATTGTAAGACCCCAAATTATTAATAAATGAAATTTATTTTCCTCTATTTATTATTTTGAAATAGTAAGGGTTGATTTGATTAATGTGGATAGTTATGGGTAAAATACGCAAATATTTCGAATAAGCAAGTGGTTATAAAATATTCATTATTGTTTAGGGAATATTAGTTTGGTGCGTGGAATATTAATCTTTGTCGGAGAATATTAAATGCACAGCCTTGATCTTTATTGGGCCCCATAACGGAAAGCGATTGGATGAAGAAAACGATAAATATAAGTTGTTTATAAATAACGGGCGTAGTTATTACTGATTATCTTTGTTGGAATACCGTGGTTAAAACACACTAATCTGGCGTTGTTGAGCGATGGCAAGCGATGTGCACCAATTATTGATTCTTACGTGAGGCAGGCACTACTCAATAATTGTTACGATAATTCTTGTTCGATATTTTATTTTATTGATTCAATAATTCTTTGCATTGATATTTTATATTCTTGTTGTTTCAATAAATTGTCATTACACGTATTTTCATTATCAGACAATAATTCATATTATCCTGATAATATTATTGGATAACATTATTGGCAATGTCTAGAAAGTTACATCTAAGGAGAGGTTTGGTCACCTAATTGCTTGGCGCCGATGAGAGAGATCCTTATTGAAAGCCCCTCTTTCTGAGGAGCGGCACGGTTGCGATCTTTGTGATTCTGTAATATTATTTGTGAATAATTAATTATTGATTTATATGATGAGGAAAATATTGATTTTATGTGGATATAGATGAAGAAAATTTTTAAAGTGACAATTGTTGAAAATTGAAATTTTATCTTTTTACGATAAAATAATTTATTTAAATATATTATTATATTTTAATAATATAATAATGGTGATATTTTTATAATAAATATGGGATATATGAGTATCTGAGGAAAAAGAGTATTTTTTGTTGCAATAAATATTAAAAAGCAGATTTTGTGTGTCGGTAGACCCATTTCTTGGCCCGAATTTAATTATAGCTTGTAAAATCGCTTGGTTTATGGATTTGGTCAATTTACATTTGGAATTTGAAAAAACTTCCTTACCTAAAAGTTGTAGATAATGGAATTTCCTATGGAAAGTCGCAAGTTTCAAATTTTTCGATAAAAGAGCTAATTATTATGAATTATTGAAGTTAGAAGCTCAAAATAATTGATTTTGGAAGTTTAAAATAATTTAAATAAGAAAAAGTTTTTTTTGTGTTTGGTGGGCATCTTTAACACATGTCAAGTTCTTTGAATTCAGATGCTTGATGCGTAGGAAGATGTAGAAAAAAATAAATAATATTAATTTATTAAATTTTCTACTTTGGTGTTATTACTAAGCATTTTCCTATAAATAGGGTCTTTAGGTTAGAATTGAAAATCACACGAAACTGAAGTTTTCTCTCTATATATTATCGAGCATATTCTTGTGAGTATTTTGAGTATACTTTGAGTATTGCTATACTGGTGCAAGTTCAAGTCATAGCCTTTATATCCTGTTTTCAACTAAAATCTTGTCTTTCGAGGTAAGGGATGTTATTTTATTCGAAAATGATATTATTTCTTCAATATCATTATGCCGAAATATTGGTTAGAAATTTTTATCAAATTTGGAACTTTTTCTTGTCGGGTTTACTATTCATGAGTTACTATTCACGAGTTACTATTCACGAGTACTATTCACGAAGCATGATGATGTTTTTTGTGAAATTTCTATCTTTTGGTGTCGAAGTTACTATTCACGTATACGACACTATTCACGTATACGACACTATTCACGAATACAACACTATTCACAGAAAAATTAAATTTTTATTTTTCGTCCAAAATATCTATTATGGATACTAGCTTTGATTGTATCCATGTTTTGATCATTCTTGAATTTTACTCCACTCTGATTACTTATGAAGTATTTTTGAACTTGGATTGTTTAAAATACGAATCCTTAATATTGTCCTTTTGTTTCCTTTGGATTCGTTTCCTTTAAAATATTTTTCATCATCCTCGGTCCTAAATGATGATATTCTTGAATATCTTTGGCTGTCTTTGCAAAAATGAGCAGTGTTGAGATGAATATATTGGTGATTAATATCTTTGGCGTAGTGGTGCAAAGATGAGCAGTGTTTAGATGAACATGACCAATCGATGAATATCTTTGGCACCAGTAGTGCAAAGATGAATATTTAATTCGGATATATATTGATTGATGTTACGGGGATAAAATATCGATGATGAACTTTTAAATTCATATATAGAAGATAGTAGTTTGCATTCTCTACTTAACTCTTCTAATGAATTATTGTTTCATTGCAGTTGTTGATTTAAAAGCTGGTTGTCTATTGTATTCTATTAGATTTTTTCTGTTGAAGACTAACGATAATTTTCTCTCATTATCTTAGTCATAATGTTCTTTCTTGGGCTAGTTGAGCTCACCCTTTTCCTTGTTGTTCCATTTTTCTTCTCAGGAGGTGAGAATATAGCGAGTACTAGTCGGGGTATGGAATGAAGGTTCTAGAGAGAGTTGTTTAGTAGTCCTCACCATTTTTGTAAAATAATGTATCAATAATTATGATGGGGATTTATTTGCGTGTGGATATTGTCTAGATGGCAATATCTGTATTTAAACTCACAGTTTATATGTTGTAATAATAAAGTTGTAGTTATTTCTGTACCATGTATTTGGCGATTCAGAATGGGTTGGATGGAATGGACCTATTTTGGGGGCGTCACACTCATAGCATACTACAAGTCCAATACATTAAACAAGAAAAATCATAAACAGATCTAGATCTATGGCCTCTGACATTCGGTTGTCAGGCCATAAATCTAGGGTTCTTGACAGTTTTGAAAAACATGATTTTCAAGCACTTTGATGTTATGGATCTAAGATGTAACATCATAGATCACTAAATAACATCTAATAGCATGTTTAAACACAAAAACAAAAGATCTAACATAGCCTACCAGATCAGATTTTAGTTTAGGGCTTATACCTTACTATGATCAATCTTAATTCTAGGCTTCCTTAACTGATATTGTGGTGAACAAATGGGCTAGCTTTTTTGATTTTCTCTCTTTAATCTATATATATTATTGATGCAATGAACTTGGCTGATATATGTGGCAAGAATTGGCTAATTTGTATTGATTTAAGTCACATGGTGTATCTAGAGTTGGTAAACAACTCATATATGACAAGATCTACGCTCCACATAATAAAGAATGCTAAAAATGGCATTTTGGACAATTGGCTCACAAATTTAATGGCATTCAAGTAATCTTATTCTAACTCTTAGGTTTTAACCCTTAGGCTTTAACCCTTAGGTTTTGAAATTTAATTTTAAGGATTTTATAATTAGGGTTTATAATAGAAAATATAACTTTCTAATTTAGAAATTAGGGTTTCTTAATTGTATTAGAGTTTCCTAATTGCATTAGGGATTGAAATTAGGTTTATGGTTTCCTAATTAACATTAAAAATTCTAAATTAACGATTAAGATTTCCCTAATTGAACATTAGGATTTTTGAAAATTTGGGTTTCTAATTAATCATTAGAGTTTCCCTAACTAGGATTATAATCAATAATACTTGTCATTAATCATAACAACATAATTACTTATCAATCATAAATTCCTATTTGAATTTCAAATTAAGGTTTATCAATTTAACCTTAGGGTTTTTCTAAGGCTATGCTATAATTGATCAACCATTAATATTACACATACATACATACACACTTATAGCACTAAAATATAATTATTATATTATATTATTATTCATATTCCTTATTCAATATCCAAAATTAGAGTTTTGAACCATATCCGACTTCACTTTCATTCTTAGTCAACTTATAAAATTTAAATTAATTAACTTGCTAAATCCATATTGCAAATATTTCAAAATATTATCCATGATACCAATATTAATAAAATAAAATAATAATAATAAATAAATAAAAAAAATTTCGTAAAAATACAGATATAATTGTTTGAAAATTCCCGGTCTTTACAAGTGTGGTGCCATAGCTTTCTTTAAAACTTTTTTGTCTGCAAATAACATCCCCTCCTCAAAGTTAGGATCATCCATCATTGTCGTGGGATTAAATACAGGCCATTTAGGCCCATCCTTATCATCATTTATCTGCATTCTTGGTATGTCCTCAGCCATGAGGTCTTCTTCTACAAAATCATATTCCAGTTCACTGACAGCCTCTTTTCCCTTCCCTTTATCAACAACCTTTTTTGTTCCCTTTTCATTTCCCTCCCCCTTCGCCTTATCATTTACACCTAGTCCATCAAACTCAGTATCACTATCAACATTCTCTTCATAGTCTTTATCATCCTCTTCATATACACTATCACTAAATGGAGTCACATATGTAGAGTCCTCACTAGTAGTGTTACTACACTCAGCATCACCACCACTGAAATAATCAACCTAGCTTTTCCTTCCCTTTACCAGATGTCCCAACATTGCTCCCAACATGTTCTTCCCCTGCCTCTGCATTACCTACCTCTTCACTAACCAGACACACTTCTACTTCTCTTGACTCAGGAATAAAAAACTTTAATGAAACCCATATCTTTTATAGTAATAAGACGTCTATATCCCTTCTCAGGCACAAAGTGGTAAAATGATAAATCCCCAACAGAGCCCAATTCCATTGTCATATTTCTTAGTTCCCTGTAACTCAGATCCTTTATCTCGACATAATCAAAAAACTTAATTGATCCCCCCACATACCCTTTCTCGTCAAACTTTCCACTATAAACCATTTTAATCGAAAAAATGGGATGATCTGAATTATTTGCACACAATGACATATCATTTAATTCTACACCCACAAACAAAAAACAACAAATGACTTTTCTAACTTTATTTGACTATTCCCAATTGCCCCTTATGTAAAAAACAAAGCAAAAAAACCAAAAAAAGACACAAACGAGACCACCATTGTCAGCAAATATTGAGCATGCAAATTTTTTTATCAACTAATTCATGCAAATATGCTTCTTATCCATCTATATATACTATTTTTACACTTCATATAAGCATAAAGAACATACCTGGATATAAAGGTGTGCCAAAACCTTCAAAATCAAACAACCTCAATACCCAAACCATTTTTTGTTGTAGTCTAGCTGGCCAGTGTGGATTCAAACTTGATCTTAACCCTCTTAATAGAAAAAATAGAAGCCAAATTCTCACCTCCCATCACATCACTCTGTAAATCGCATTAGCTCTGCTTTGAGCCCTAGAAGATAAACGATCACTCTAATTGAAGCCACCGACCATTAATCCCTCTTTTTTGAACCTTTATTTTGCTAATTGACTATTAATTCTCTTATATTTGTACAAATTGAGTACTTGAAGTACAATATTTATACGGTAAATATAAAATTATCATACGTGGCCATATTCTGGCGAACAATTTGATTGGAATGTTCCAATAGGGTCAATCGTGCTTACTTATTTGTACTTTGGGTAGCGAGATGAGAGCGTTTAAATATTAGGGTCTGAATGGTGAAAGAGTGTATACTTCGGGGTTGAATTTATAATTAACCCTTAATAATAATAAATAATAGAGTTCTCTTATTAATCTATAATCTAATATTTCTCCAAATGCTTAATAATAAATATTAAGCTATTTAATTTATTAGTTTATTCCACTAATAAATTAAATTTATTTAATTTATTATTATCAAGCCAATTAATAATAATAATAATAATAATAATAATACTCCTATTGTTAATTTATAATTTAGTATTTTACCAAATACTTAATTATAAATATTAGTATTTCTCCAAATACTTAATTATAAATACTAGTATTTCTCCAAATACTAAGATTACAAAGTAAATTCTGATCACAGTCAATGTAATTGGCTTGATGGTATACTACTTTTAAGTTCAAAAAGGGAATAAACAACCAGTCTGCTCCTCCAAGAGCTAACTTTGCTGAGGCAGACAATACTATTGTGGCGATTGTCTCCAAGGTTAACATGGTAGCTGAAAAAGAGGCATGGGTAGTGAATTCTGGTGCTACCAAGCATATTTGTGCAAATTGTAGTGCATTCATCTCTTACACTCCCTTTAAGGAAAAAGATGAACATGTGTACATAGGCGACTCGAGACCTGCACGAGTGATGGGTAAAGGGAAAGTAAATCTAAAGTTACTTCTGAAAAAGATCATTTCTCTTACCGATGTTCTCCATATTCTAGAGATTCGCTATAACCTTGTGTCTGTTGGGATACTTGGGAAATTTGGGGTTAAGGTTATGTTTGAAACTAATAAGGTCGTGTTGACCAAAAATGGGGTGTTTGTGGAAAATAATGCCGATTTATTTCATTTAAATTTACTTGAACTCATGAATAATAATGCTAGTACTTCTTTTGCTTACTTGGTTGAATGTGATGATATTTGGCATACTAGATTAGGCCATGTGAATTACTCCTATATAAATATGATGAAAAAAATTGGGAATTTTAAAAGATGATACAATTTCAAATTTCAAGTGTGCGTGGAAGCTAAAACAACTAAAAAGGCATGCAATCTGAACTTCTCAGTTAAATTCATTCAGTTTTAGGTGATATGTCTAGATATACTTCTAGAGGTAGAAAAAATTATTATATGACCTTTGTAGATGATTACTCCAGATATACCAAACTTTACCTTCTTAGATGATTACTCTAAAAATTATTATTAGCTAATTTATTATTCGAGTAATAGTACTGTGAGATAACATGTATTATGCTAATTAGAAGATCGATCTTCTTAATGATAGGTCTTTCATGAGAGATTAAATTAGATTACTTAGCGGTAATCAGTGGTATATGCAAGTTTCTCTAACTCAAACTCGAGTTATTATATTTCAAGCATGCTAGTGGTTTAATTATTTACAATTATTCCACATCTTTGATTATTGATTTCCACTTAGTACAAGTTGCATATGTTCGTCAGGAATGAAAGGCTAATCACCTTCATTACCATAAATTTTAGTTAAATTTTTTCATGGTCATTGTTGACAACCCATCATTATTGATTCAGTCATTCAATTATTAAAATTGATTCATGCTCTTTCACAATTATATTACATTATTAAAAACTTGAAAGCTTATTCCTTTTCAATCATGATATATCCTTCTTATATTTAAACTTACTGGGCAAAGTAGTTGCTCACTCTTGCTATATCATGATAATATTTTCAGTTAAGACGAATGTTCGAAGAAAGACAGAGGCAATGACAAGTACAAGAGTAAATTATTATGCATGTTAACTATTTAGTTATCTGATGTAAGTTATTTATGTAAACGTTTTGAATATTTTAAAGGTACATATGTATGTTAAGGTTGTTTATATCTTCCGCATTAGTTATAGAATATGTTTGAAGATGAAGTACCGTAACATACACGGTCTGAGGTTCAAGATACCCGGATTTGGGGGCGTCACAAGTTGGTATCAAAGTCGTAGGTTATAAACCTTAGGTATGGGTAACTTAGGCTATAACTGCAGAGATAAGGATAAGGAATAAACTCAAATATAGTTTAAAGTGTTAAGAGATGAATTTGGGAAATTCATTATTAAGTAAAGGAGAAGATAAATAAGATTCAAAGAAGAATATTAAAAAGTTATAAAGATAAGAATCCAGAGTTACCCAACTCTGATAATGAAGATGAAAAGTAATAATGAATAGATAGAGTCTATAAGACTAAAAGCATAAAGGAAATCATAATATAATTTGATTAAAGATAAGAAGATCATAAAACAAAACGATCATAAGATAGAAAAGAATCTTAATATAACACGATTATAAAAAGAGATCACATCGTGATCTGATGAGGTCATAGAAGGACAGAGGATCAATCGAATGATTAAAAACTTTATAGCAAAATTGTTATACGAAAGTTGTACTATAAAATTGTACATATAAACTCAGAAAGAGTTATAAATGCTAAAGATACGAATTAAAGAAAATTCACATTAAGTAAAGAGGGAGCTATGACTATGTGGGATTTCAATTGAGGACTCATGTTAGTGGCTGAGTTATACAATTCCTTGTATGGGCGGGAAATTTGTACTTGGTTTGAGAACCACTTAGCTTCCTATATTGATATAGTGGTTGAGTTGAACAATTCCTTGTATGGGCAAGGGATTTGTCATTGGTTTGACAAACCGCTTAGCTTCCTATATTGATTAGTGGCCGAGTTAACTAATTCCTTATATGGAAAGGGGATTGTGTTTTGTTCGACAACCACTTAGCTTCCTATATTGATAATCATTGGAACTTGGTGTCGCGTTATATGCTATTTGTATGTTAAGAAGGTGATTCTTTTCTCATATGTATAACAGATAGTTAGAGAATATTAAGTTTAGGTGCGAGTTCTTAAAACTCATGCTTATGGTAAGTTCGCGACTCATAATCGTATGGCATGTTTTTAAAACCCTAAGCTTATGGGAAGTTCCTGATTGGTTCTTGGACTACGTATTGCTAGGACAAGTTCCTAAACTCATATTATTGTGGTAAGTTCCTAAACTCATAACGTATGGTATGTTTGATGAACTATACTGGGGTATAGAAAAGTTGTGAATGGAGAATTAAATTTTTTTAGTAAAGTAAGCTTTATGATAATAGAAATAGATAGAATTATTAAGCAATAGAACCTTGGAAAAATTGAAGTTGATGGTGGAAGCATAGATATTCCAAATCTTCTAGCTATGCTAGACATCAAAATTTTTGACATCAAGCTAAATTCGCACTGATGTGCCTTTAAGAAAATAAATAAATGAATTTTAGTTATCCTCAATACACGGTGACAATGGTGTGGAGATGGATTTTGAGCCATTAGCACATCGATACCTGTTGCTGCATGATAACACCAAAAATGATTTTCAATTATTTTGAATCGTTTAAAGAAGAGTCTACGCTAATTGTTTCGGCTAGACAAATGATTTGAAAAATATCAAATTGTATTTTTATATATCATCAATGCATCATGGAACCTGGTCCAAAGATGATAAAAAAATGATGGAGTCATCAATGCAGTATTTCCTAGTGTTGGATGTGATCTAAGGATCGTCAGCCAATTATGTTATGATGTAGTATGACAATATCATAAAATGACGGAATCCTTAAACGGGCTGTAAATACAGTGCGGTATCATGACGTTATAAAATGATTTTCAGAATTTTAAAGATAATCTATTGCCAATTGAATTTGGCCAAACACATGTTTGATTGATATTCAAATTATTGGTATATGTCTAAGCTATTTGATTCAACTAGACAAATATTTATGAAAATTCAAGTATCACTTTAAGAATTTATCCCGTACCAAATTATTTTGGTACGGACTCTTATACTAAGTCTGAGGTGAACAACCCCGAATAAGGGGGATATATTTTTTGATAAAATATTCCAATAGGTACGTTTTGCACGACGTAGGGTACAATAGGTTGATCACCTAACGTACTTGCAGAAGTAGTTTACCTTCTTCGTGATTGTAAACATACTTAGAAATTACCGTGTTACGGTAGGAATACCGTTAAAACTATATGTCCATGGTCAATATGACCCCTCAACATAGTATGAAAAGTTCTAACTCCTTAGAGAGAATTCATACTAGAATGTGATGATAAAAGAGTTCCTCATAGAAGGAAACATTATCTACTCATTAAATGAGAATGAAATCAGATAAATATTAAATTGAAAACCTAGTTTTGATGAATAAATGAAGTAGAGATTAGTAGGCTGTAATTTTGAGGACGAAATTCTTAGAAGAAGGGGTGAATGTGACAACTCGAAAATTTAAAAGATCTTGAATGATTAAATTAAAGATTAAAGAATAAAACCTAGATTGAAAGTAAAGGAATGATTAAATTTTTTTTAAGAAAAACCTATTTGGTTTAATATCTGAAAGACTGAAAAGAGAACTAAATGGAAACGATAGAAAAGGTTAAGAGTAAGGTATTACTAAGGGATAAAGAATCTGACAAGTAAAAATAATATATATGGTAAACTATATGATCATAGTAAACAAGCCTAAATATTTGATTATTAAGAGGACTTGTAAGGATGACACAAGATATTAATATGATATTCTAAATTTAAGAATATAACCAAAAGATATTGAAAAGTTGGATTAATAAAATCCATTATGTCAAAACCATTTCAAAAGCCTTATTAAATGTAGCAAAACTAAATAAAGATGTTTTAATATATGTTGAATTAAATGTCTAGCCTAATATAAGAGAATATTAATTATTTATTAATGAAGTGAATACTTATGACTAATGAAGATGATGTGCATGATTGAAGGAGTAATTATTTAAAGTCCAAAGTAAGTGGACTAGAAACCCTAATTGAATAATTATGGAAATGTAAAATTTATGAGACATGTCTCAAAAAATTTATTGGATAGCCCAAACTTGGGAGGAATTTCTAAAAGCAAGTTAAAACTCAAAATTTGAGTTAGAGATAGAATTTTGAAGCATGAACAGCTCGGTTGCGTCTGAAACGTAATGTTTAGTCATAAAATACTGTAAAAACGAAATGTCAGGGTTGACTTTTTGTTCAAAGTCAACAATTGAATTTTATGGAGAAAAGTCAAAATCCGAGTTAGGAGTGGAATTTTCTGACACGGAGAAGATATTTGAATCCGAAAAGTCAAAATTAGTAAGAATATACTCTAAACACGAAATTTGTCGGGGTTGACTTTTTAGTCAAAGTCATCAGTTGACTTTTATGGAGAAATGCCAAACTTAAAATTAGTAGATGAATTTGAAGAAATGGATGTGCCCATGACGTTGGGAGCGTCGAATTTAGTAGAAATCGACTATAAACTTAAAACTTTGAGTTTTCAAGTCCGAAAGTCAAAGACGGGATTAAACACGCAAAACAAAGAAATAAAAGTGGGACCCACATGACTTAAATCTGCTGGAAATTCCAGCACATGGGTGCATGCCAACCACTCCCCACCTACTCCTCATCTAATCTTATCTAATCTTAACCACTCCCTCTCTCTCTTTAATCTTCTAATTCTTTTAACTAAAGAGAAGGAAATAAAGCAAAGTCATTTTCTCTCATTCTCCCACACCACATCTGACCAAATAGAGAGGAACAAAGAGAAGAGTGCTGCCATGGGAGGAAGAAAGAAGAGAAGAGAAGAAAATGAAGGAAGAGGAAGAAGTGGAGTGAGTTCTCACTATCATTCTCACCAAAAACCTTAGTGAAACTTGAGAGCTTGAGAGGGAATGGAAGGGGGGAAGCCATGGTTAGGGAGGAGCAAAGATAAGAGAGCTATCAAGCTCATCCCAGAAGGAATAGTCATCATCCAACCATTCCTAGAAAAGGTTGAAAAGTTTTCTAAACCATATTCTCACTTTTCTTGGTTTAGATTATGTTTTGTTTGTTTATAGTAAGAGTTTGATGAAATAGATCATGGTAGATACATGAGTATAAGATGTATTAAGTTGGTTTATGTTGGTTAATATTTGATTAATTAAGAGATCATCGAAGTTTTCTTACAAAACATAAAGGTTAGAAAATTAGATTTTCGAGAAAACGAAGCATGAAATTCAAACGATCATATCTCTCATTCTATTTCGAATTTTTGAATGTGGTTAAGTCCTAGAGCTAGATCTATGAGTCTTCTAAAATCTCCAAGTGGAGTCACTGAAAAAGGTGTTGTAGATTTTCATATGATCTGTTTTTGGCAAAGTAGGCAAAATCAGGAAATACCGAAAATTAAATTGTCCAAAAATTTGCAAGGGCATTTTTGGCAATTTAATTATTGAAATAAATTCCTTCCTTTTGTGACATGAAAATATATGATATAAAGTAGCTCCTTTCCAAATATGATCTTATTTCGACTTATATCGATCGAGTTATGACAATTTCAATTTTTGATTTTTCCGACGAAATTAGCTATAACTGGAGTTCTATAACTCCGATGGTTACGAAATTTAAACTTGAAGTTTATGTTAATACGTGTAAGAGTCTTCCAAGAGTTGAGAATTTTTGGAATTGAGCATGATATAGCTAATCTTCTTACGTTACAAACTAAAAACGGACTTTTGAAAAATACTAAAGGAAATTGAAAAATTCCAGAAAAATTATTTTTGTGTATGGAATATATGTTTATATGTGTGGCCAAAAGATAAAAAAATAATAAGATGATTTGTTATTTTTCATGCTTATGATTAAGTTATGAATAATTGAGAAAATTAGATTACATTTATTTCTAAAATTTGTTAATATACTTTTATTGACTAATGATCATTAATATGTTATATTAAGACTATATAAGGGTAATTTGGTCATTTTGATAAAATTTTATATGAAGGATTTGATATGTTTGTTAAATGAATTAAATAGTTAGAGATAAACAATTAACTTAAAATTGTTTATAAGTTTATAAATGAATAAAATATTATTAAATAATTAATAGTATAAGTAAATAAATAATTAATAGTATTAGTAAAGGAATAAAATATTATTAAATGAATAATAATATTAGATAATGATTAAAATATTATTAAATGATTAATAATATTTGTAAATGAGGAAGATATTATTAGATGATTGAATTTTATTAAAGGGTTATTAATATTAGAAAATGATTAAAATATTCTTAAATAATTAATAATATTTGTGAATGATTAAGATTTTATTAAATGTTAAGAAGTGATTAAATATGATTGATCAGTGATTAATAATATTTAGCGACTAAAATATTATTAAAGGATTAATAATATTAGACAAGAGTTTAAGATGATGATTAAATGATAGTAATATTATAAAGGGATGATAATATTACTAGTGAGTTAAAAAAATTAATTAATTAAATTATTCAATGTTTAATTATGTGGCTAAACATTAGCTAATTTATTATTCGAGTAATAGTACTGTGAGCTAAAATGTATTATGCTAATTGGAATATCGATCTACTTAATGATAAGTCTTTCATGAGAGATTAAATTAGATTGCTTAGCGGTAATCAACGGTATATGCAAGTTTTCCTAACTCGAACTCGAGTTATTATGTTGCAAGCATACTAGTGGTTTAATTATTTATAATTATTCCACATCTTTGATTATTGTTTCGCACTTAGTTTAAGTTGCATATGTTTATCAAGAATGAAAGGTTGATCACCTTCATTACCATAAGGTTCAGTTAAATTTGTTCATGGTCATTGTTGACCACCCATCATTATTGATTTAGTCATTCAATTATTGAAATTGATTCATGCTCTTTAATTTCACAATTATATTACATTGTTGAAAACTTGAAAGCTTATTTGTGACGCCCCCGAAATAGGTGTACATCGCCTATCTTGAGTCACCAAATACGTGGTACAGAATTCAAATACAAACTTAATTAATACAACTGTCTTGTAAAATACGACAAAACATACCTGAGTTTTTACACGAATATTGTCTCATAGACAATATCCAAACTCAAATTCAATCCTCATTACATTTATTATCACACTAAATAGTGAGGACTACTAAAACAACCATCTCGGACCATCATTTACTTTTAAAACCACTATCGACGGACCAGATTGATTTGCTATTAAAACCACCATCGACGGTCTAGATTGATTTACTATTAAAACCACCATCGACGGTCCAGATTGATTTACTATTGAAACCACCACTAATGGTCTAGATTAATTTACTTAATACACTTTAGTACCCCTAAAGTTTTCCAAGTTTGCATTATTCCCCTCTAACTTTTGTAATTCACTTATCTTTAATAAATACATTTTTAATATTTTAACAATTATTCATTATTAATATTATAATTATAATATTGACAACCAGATCATTCCCAGGTAAGAGGGGGCTTTCCGATAAAGATTTCTCCTTATTGGCGTGCAATTAGGTGACCAAACCTCTTTCCTCGACAGAACTTTCTAGACAATGTCAATAATGTAAATAATCATATGAATAAACGTGTTTTTCTCAATTATTGATTTAATAATATAAAATATAGTGCAGATGATACTGTGACAATAATTGAATCAAATAACGTGAGATACTATGCAACAATTACTGTAGCAATAATTGAATAAACAGAGTGGCTTCTTACGTAAGCATCAATGATCAATACCGTGTGCTACTATGCAACCACGCGTATTACTATACTTTTATCACCGAAAATTTCAACAGTTAACGGTAAAACTTTCGTCGTTATTTTTATAAAAAGTTATTTCTGTCATTTTCTAACTCCAGAAGTTATTCCGTTGTGGGGTCCACCAATGATGGTGTCGTCGTACAGATATTCCCCGACAAAAAGAATATTCCCCGACCAAACGAATATATATTCCCTGACACAACGAATATTTTATATTAACTTGCTTACTTTGTAAAATTTTCATATATCACCCTTAACTTTAAAGTTTTATCAATTCAACCATTTACTAAATAGAATAATAATTATAAAAAAAAAATTGAATACTTTCATTTCATAAAATTCGGGGTCTTACAATAACTAAGTGACTTCTCACGTAAGCATCAATAATCAATAGTACTGTCTGCTACTATGCAACCACGCGTATTACTGTACTTTTATCACCGAATATTTCAATAGTAACGATAAAACTTTCGCCGTTATTTTTATAAAAAGATATATCTGTCATTTTCTAACTCCGACAATAATTTCGTTGTGGGGTCCACCAATGATTATGTCTTCGTATGAATATTTCCTGTTAAAATGAATATTTTCCGACCAATCGAATATTTTATAACAACTTTCATACTTTTCAAAAATTATAAATATTACCCACAACTATAACATTATATCAAATCCACACCATAATATTAAAAAAAATATTTTGAGAAAATATTGAGTAACGTGAATTATATTAAATTCTTAAAGGAAGAGTTAATAAATAAACAAGAAGATTCAAAGAAGAATCTTGAAGAGATATGTAGATAAGAATCAAGAGTTGCCTACCTCTAATAGCCAAGATAATGAATAATGATGAATAGACAAAGTCTGTATGATTAAAAGTATAAATGAAATCGTAAATGATGAAAAAAAAGGAAAGAAAGAAGATCGTAAAACAAAACGATCACAAGTTAAGAAAATAATTTTAAGGGACATGATTATAGAATAAGATCACGACGTGATCTGTTTAAGTTATAAAAGAAAGATGGTCTGTAATGTTTGAATAATTATAGCTTGATGCTATAAAGATAATGTACTATGAAATAGTTCGAGATAACTCACGAGGAGTAATAGATGATGAGGTACGAAAAAATTCGTATCGAGCAAAGAGCAAGTTATAAGTAAGATAGAGTTAGGAGGGATTTCAATTGAGGACTCTTGTGATGGCTGAGTTGTACAAACCTTTGTATGGGCGAGGGTTTTGTGTTTGCACTCAGTTTATCACATTGATAATCATTGGAATGTTGGTGTCGCACTATCAATGTATATGTGGTGAAAATGTGATTCTTTTCTCATGTGTATATTTGATAGTTAGAAGCTTTTAAGATTAGTTAGATATTATTAAGATTAGGTACGATTTTTAAAACTAATGCATATGGTAAGTTCGTGACTCATAATAATATGGTATGTTTTGAACCCCTCAGCGAATGGACGCCTATGGTCTGACTAGGATAAGTTCTTAAACTCATATTATTGTGGCAAGTCCTGAACTTCTAATGTGTAGTAAGTTTGATGAACTATATTGGGGGTATAGGAAGATTGTAAGTTGAAATACAAGAATACTTAGTATAAGAGCATTGGTGGTGCTAGAAATAAAAGAAGTAGTCAGTGATGAGGTAATGGAGTAAAAATTGAAATTGATGGAGAAAATTAGGTATTCAAAATCTTCTAGCTTTGCTAGATTTTCCAAATTTATTGAATTCGTGCTGATGTTTGCACTTCTATTTTTTTCTTGAAAAACATTGGATCAAATGATGGAACCAATGAGTTTTAAAAATAATACAGTTATTCGTATGTCTATACTAATTGTTTGATTATCATTTATTATGATTTTTCAACCATTGAAATCATTTTTAAATGATTTAAATACTAAATAATTCTATTATCATTAATATTTAAATAATATAAAATGAAACCATTGCCAAAATATTAAAGTTATTTATAATTAATAACTCAAAATATTTTTAAAACATTAATATTACCCTTAAATGATTTGTAAAACCTTTAAAATCATTTTTAAATAATTACCATTAATATTCAAGTATTAATGTATTTTTCATCAAAATATTAAAAGTCATTTATTACAACTTAAAAATATTTTTAAATCATTTATATCCTTTTTAAATAATTTTAAATCAATAAAACTATTTTTAAATCATTTATTTAATATATTTATTAAATAAATCTAATATCATTATTATTAAATTATTAATAGAATTTACCACAAAATATTAAAAACACATTTTATAACTTCAAATATTTTTAAACTCGTTATTCTCATTTAAAATGTTTTTTATAATATTAAAATCATTTTAACTAATTTATTTAATACATTTATTGAATAAATTTAGTATCATTAATATTTGAATAAATAATAATATTAATGAAAAATATGCCAAATTATCTATAGTTAATTTTTATAACTTAAAATAATTTTTAAAACTAATATTGGAATTTTTAGAAATTAATTTCTATTTTTAAATAATTTTTGGAAATTAATTTAATTAATATTAATAAAACTGTCGCTAAAGCCTTTAGCGACAGAAACTGTCGACTTTGGTGTTCTTGAGCTTCAAGAACATTCAAAGTCGATTCTCGATGATACTATTTTGACCAAATTTTAATGCTCGAGCTCATGATGTTTTTTGGCAAGCTAAGGTTCAGATCTTGTAGTATTGATGTAACACTACACGATTCAACAATAAACAAGGTCATAACATATCCTAGATGCAAGATCTAAAGGCCCAAACTAGTCATCCGACGTGTTCGGTTTTCTTGGTTACCCGTAAACCCAAAATAGATCTCAAGTGGTCACTTTGTGCTCACTTAATCATGGGTTCGCTATTGATTTAGTGTTTTAATGCTTTAATATCGTAGTCCACATAAACAAGAATAGATCTACTATACTAGTTTAGTCTAACAACAACACAATCATAAGATATTTTCCGGTCAAGCCATGTTAGAAGTCATGTTCTTGAGTTTTTGAAATTTCAAAAAAGTATTTCGCTCATAAGGCCTACTTTAACCATCCAATACTTTAAATCTATTTGTTGTTTTAGTGATCTAAAAACATGAATCTATAGTCCATATAACATACTATAACATTGATACAACAACATAATCAAATCAAAAAAACACCTACAAGATCAGAGCCCATGAACTCATTGTCAGACGTTTCTGGGTAAATTCTAGGTTACCCAAAACAGAAAAGTCATGGGCAAAACGATTTCTGACCACCCATAACTTGTAATCTATACATTGTATGATAATGATTCCGTTTTAGAACACCGCCTCATAGCATACTACAAGTCCAATACATTAAACAAGAAAACTCATAATGAGATCTAGATCTACGGCCTCGACATTCGATTGTCAGGCCATAAATCTAGGGTTCTTGACCGTTTTAAAAAACATGATTTTCGAGCACTTTGATGTTATGGATCTATAATCACTAAATAACATCTAATAGCATATGTTTAAACACAAAAACACAATATCTAATATAGCCTACCAGATCAGATTTTAGTTTAGGGTTTATACCTTACTTTGATCAATCTTGATTCTAGGCTTCCTTAACTGATATTGTGGTGATAAGGGCTTGGTTAGGGACTGATCCACTAAAGGATTTCGTGGGTTTAGAGAGAGAGAGAGGCTTGGTTGATTGTTGGTGAACAAATGAGCTAGCTTTTTGGATTTTCTCTCTCTTTAATCTATATATTATTGATGTAATGAACTTGGGCAATATATATGGCAAGAATTGGCTAATTTCTATTGATTTAAGTCATATGGTGTATCTATAGTTGGTAAACAACTCATATATGGCAAGATCTACACTCCACATAATAAAGAATGCTAAAAAGGGCATTTTGGACAAATGGCTCACAAATTTAATGGCATTCAAGTAATCTTATCCCAACCCTTGTGGTTTAACCCTTAGGTTTTGAAATTTAATTTTAAAATTTTATAATTAGGGTTTAAAATAGAAATTAAGCTTTCTAATTTAGAATTAGGGTTTCCTAATTGTATTTGAGTTTCCTAATTACATTAGGGCTTGGAAATTAGGTTTATGGTTTCTAATTAACATTAAAAATTATAAATTAACAATTAGGATTTCCTAATTGAACATTAGGGTTTTTGACAATTAGGGTTTCTAATTAATAATTAGGGCTTCCCTAACTAGGATTATAGTCAATAATACTTGTCATTAATCATAACAACACAATTACTTATCAATCATAAATTCCTATTTGAATTTCAAATTAGGGTTTATCAATTTAACCTTAGGGTTTTTCTAAGGCTATGCTATAACTGATCAACCATTAATATTAAACACATACAATACACACTTATAACACTAAAATATAATTATTATTTTATATTATTATTATTCACATTCCTTATTAAAAATCCAAAATTGGAGTTTTGAACCATATTCGACTTCACTTTCATTCTTAGTCAACTTATAAAATTTAAATTGACTAACTTGCTAAATCCATATCGCAAATATTTCAAAATATTATCCATGATACCAATATTAATAAAATAAAATAATAATAATAATAAAATTTATTCATAAAAATACATATATAATTGTCTGAAAATTCCCGGTCTTTACATTATCCCCTCCTTATAAGGATTCCGTCCCCGAAATAACTATTACCTTACATTTAATTTTACTTTTTATCCTTAGATTTTTATTTATTAAGACTTTTATTGAATTACTACATTCTCCCCTCCTTATAAGCTTCTGTGTTACGAAATCGGAACTCAAATTCCTCCTTCAAAAATCTTTTATTAATGAATTATTATAATATGTATCTTTTTCAAAAATTGTGTTTCGTATGCCTATATTAAAGGGTTCCTAACATAAACGTACTTATTTTAACAAACTTACTAAGAAGAAAATATATGTTAAATATTAATCGTATATATATATTAATATCGTTGATCGGGTTCATACCGAGCTCCATCACCACCGCTACTTGCTTCGATATCCTCGAATCGCCATATCAAGATCCTTGTGGTCGATTTTGTTGGTTTGTTTGTTGAAGTTGGTCCAGTTATTGCTAATGTTCCGCTGCTTTTCCCCGTATTCATACTTCCCCCATTAACTCTCCTTTTTGGACAGTCACTCACCTTATGTTCCGTTGACCCACAAATAAAGCACCCACTATTCATCCTTGGATTGGGGCAGTTAGGAGAGATATGTCCCTCCTGCCCACACTTATAACACACAAACTTTCCCTTCAAACACTCACACGAATGATTTTTCCCATAATTTCCACACTTCACCACCTGCTTCTTTATACCTCCTTGCCTATTTTCGGTATTCCCAAAATTGTCCCCTTTTCTTTTCCCATTCCTACTTCCACTATTTGCTTCCACTTTTACAGCTCCCTCGAACTTAACCTTGTTCTTTTTCTCCTTATTATAGAGACTCATGGCCTCCCTTCCTTCTTCGGCTATGATAGCCTTTTCCAAGAGTGATGCAAAAGTATTTAACCGCAACACTACCACCTTATTGTAGAGCCAGGGTTTTAAGCCATACTCAAACCTCATTGCCTTCCTTGATTCCGTGTCCACTTGGTGTGGAGCGAACCTAGCTAATTCATTAAACTTTGCGTCGTACTCCAAAACTGTCATATTGTCCTGTTTTAACTCTAAAAACTTCACCTCCATCCTAGCCTGCATACTAGATGAGAAATAATTCTTGATGAACATTGTTTTAAACCTAGTCCACATCACCACTCCTTCTCCGGCTCTAGTTTGATTTGCCTCCCACCAAAAATTCATCTCCCCTTTCATCATATAGGTGGCAAAAGTTGTCTTTTACCCCTTCGCTACCCTAGCAATTACAAAAGCCTTTTCTATCTCCTTTACCCAAGTTTGGGCTTCTATAGGGTCAGTTATCCCTCTAAAATTTGGCGCCACCGATCGCTTGAAGTCTTTAAAGTTCGCCAATCGATTGTCTGGCTGATTTCCTGCGGCTGGTATTCCATTCTCTGTAGCATGAGCTACCATATTCGCAAAATTCTGCATTAGGTCTGGTTGTCCTCCAACATTGTTAATAGATTCTTCTGCTCTTTGGTTTCAGTTTTGTCTTCTTGGCAGCATTATCTGATTAAATAAAACCATAAATTATTCTTTATTAACTTACATTATATGCCTTAGCGTATAAGTTTAACATATAACGCGTGATTTCAACTCAAATAATCATGTACTCAAAATATTGGATTTTGAAAACTTGGTTTACTGTATTAATCAACTATCAGATAGATACATAAAAACTTATTTTCTTAATCACACATATATTTATATTCATTCAACTAATTCATAGTACTTTTCATAGCATACATATATTGCTATAAGCATTTGCTATCCCTTTGTGACCACAAAAGTCGGGATTCGCTGCTAAAACTTATATAAAAGTTGAGAGTATCACATTAATTACACATATATACTTATCATATATACAACATCAAACACACATATTCAAACAAAGATTTATACTACTTATTCTCTCACGCCTTTTTCCTGATCTTGGACAACCTTTCGCCTGATGACCTTCTAACCCACAAATAAAACATACACCTTGCTTTGGATTGGGACAATGAGGAGAGATATGTCCCTCATGTCCATAATTCTAACATATATTTTCCCCTTTTCTGCATAAGCCTTTATGTTTTTTTTACAGTTTTTACATTTTTCTATTTTGTTAAAGTTCCCCTAGTTATAATCGGAATTTTCTAAATCGCGGTCTTTCATCTTTCTTTTCCCTTTCTTGCTTGGAGCTGTACACGATATGCGGCTCTTGGCTCCCATGATCAATTTGGATTTTAAGCTTATCTTGTTCTTCCATTGTTTCGATTAACGCCTTCTGCAATTAACTATTTAATAGTTTTTCTATTTCCCACAGCTTTTCCAGAGAAAAAACCTTGTTTCTCAGATTCTCAGATTTCGCCGATGCCCGGTCACCCAACTTTGTGTCCGAATCAAGATCTCACAAGATTACCATGTCCGGGTCCCAGATTATATTTTCCAATATAACCACCTCATCGTGGTTTGCTTTTCAATGTGAGCCTCTATTTCAAATATCGGCTTTGATATCGGCTCGGTTATGGAGATTTGCTCCTTCTTTACAATCTGAGAGTATCCTAATCCTTTTCCACCTGACATCTACAAATAAATTATCTTGATTAATTAGTATATAATATATACACACAACAAATAATAGTTTTATATAGGTTACTTTTATTTCGCTTTTACGATGAATTTATTTAATTCACCTCCTTTAAACTCTATTTGAGTGATTAGTATTTTCAACGTTTCCCTCTATCCTAAAGTATACCCCACCTAAGGTTTCTAACCTAAAGCTCTGATACCAATTTGTGACGCCCCCAAATCCGAGTACTTGAAACCCGAACTTGGTGCTACACGATATCATTTCTTTGAGTGAAATAATACAAATAGCAAACTTAATATACATATCGAGTTGTTCATTCCTGTGTACACAACCTTTAAAAGCATTTCATTACACGATAGCTAATAAATATTGTCATCTTAATAAAGTCTAACTATTACATAAGATACCATAAAACTTATTCTCACGCTTTTCCCTTTCCTTTATCCTCATCGTAACCTTTTAGGTCGATCACGCTTATGAAAACATTTAAATTTAAAGTAAGAATGAGCATTTAATTGCCCATCAAGTAATATCAAATAATAAATATTAGTTTAAAGAAATAAATGTTTTCTTTGAACTTCATTTGTACAACAAAGTAATAGTTGTGAAGTAAACTAAAACAATACTGAACAACATATCAAATCAATTTCATTTTTAAACTACGTACTAACTATACATGGTTATCAGTCGACAGACTATGAACTTTTGTTTTCAAATTTCAAAAGGTTATATGTAAATTCATCCGCAAAACCGCTGCGACTTATGGGCACGGAGGGTGATCAGCCCGTTATGCCCTGTATTGATCAATACTACGTGTTAGAACTATATTTTCGTTCATCATATCCGCCTTTGGCGCATAAAAGTTTCCCAAATTTGGGATGTTCATACTTAGTTTGGAATCCGAACCAAAACAATTTGGTTGGATAACAATAATGTTCTATCATGTTCAACGATATTTTTAAATCTATGTCTAGCCGAGTCAAATAGCTAAGAAGACTTTTAATTAACATATACATACCAGAATTCAATAAGTATGTATCAACAAGTACAATAACTATCCAAGTGAGGACACTTGCATAACCAAACTTAGCTATTAACAAATATGATATATCTGGATCATACAGTAATACTACACTGGTAATAAATGAACGGATATAGTTCGAGAACTTACATGAATACAAAGGTTTAGATACATGATCAATAATAATAGAGTTAAGAAACTTGTATAACAAGGATATAGTTCAGAAACTTGCTTACACATGTCCATTGCATAAAATAAATGCAAAGGGTGGGATAATTACCTGATCTGCTGCTTACAGCTACACAACTTAGTTCTATCTTTTATACAAAGACCTATCATTAATAAGATTATTCTTTCGATTAGAATAATACACCGTAACACATATTACTGCTATTTACGATCATCACATAGCTTAAACACATTGTCATATACTTATATCAGTCATTAGAACATAAACAACCACTTATAAAGTCAAACTATATAAGTTTGGATCAATTTCAGAATCAATTCGGTTAAATTGACAAAATTTTTTATTTGATAATTATCGAGTTTATTTTAATTAAACTCTATACCTTAGCTTCAATATTCCTTTAGATAATTCAAATATCACCATATTATTTTCAAGGACTTATAAATTTTTTAAATAATTATTATCATTTATTATGATTTTTCAATCGTTGAAATCATTTTAAATGATTTAAATACTAAATAATTCTATTATCATTAATATTTAAATAATATAAAATATTAATGAAACCATTGCCAAAATATTAAAGTTATTTATAATAACTTAAAATATTTTTAAAACATTAATATTATCCTTAAATATTTTTAAAAACCTTTAAAATCATTTTTAAATAATTATCATTAATATTCAAGTATTAATGTATTTTTCATCAAAATATTAAAAGTCATTTATTATATCTTAAAATATTTTTTAATCATTTATATCCTTTTTAAATGATTTTTAAATCAATAAAACTATTTTTAAATTATTTATTTAATATATTTATTAAATAAATCTAATATCATTAATATTAAATTATTAATGAATTTGCCAAAAAAAATATTAAAAGTCACATTTTATAACTTCAAATATTTTTAAACTCTTTATTCTCATTTAAAATGATTTTTATAACATTAAAATCATTTTTAACTAATTTATTTAATACATTTATTAAATAAATTTTCATTAATATTCAATAAATAATAATATTAATGAAAAATATGGCAAATTATCTAAAGTTAATTTTATAACTTAAAATAATTTTTAAAACTAATATTGAATTTTTAGAAATTAATTTCTATTTTAAATAATTTTTGGAAATTAATTTAATTAATATTAATAAAACTTTCGCTAAAGCCTTTTACCGATGTAAATCGTCATTTTGGTGTTCTTGAGCTTCAAGAACATTCAAAGTCAGTTCCTTGATGCCTACTTTGACCAACCTAAATGCTCAGTTCATGATGTTTTTGGGCAAGCTAAGGTTCAGATCTTGTAGTATTGATGTAACACTACACGATTCAACAATAAACAAGGTCATAACACATCCCAGATACAAGATCTAATGGCCCAAACTAGCTGTCAGACGTGTTCTCGATTTTCTTGGTTACCCAAAAACCACACAGTCTCAAGTGGTCACTTTGTGGTTCACTTAATCATGGGTTCTGGCTATTGATTTAGTGTTTTAATGCTTTAATATCATAGTCCACATGACCAAAAACAGATCTACTATACTAGTTTAGTCTAACAACGACACAATCACAAGATATTGTCCGGTCAAACCATGTCAGAAGTCATGTTCTTGAGTTTTCTGGAATGTCCAGGAAATGTATTTCGTGTTCATAGTTCCAACTTTGACCATCCACTACTTTAAATCTATTTGTTGTTAAAGTGATCTAAAAGTATGAATCTGTAGTCCATATAACATACTATAACATTGATACAACAACATAATCAAATCAACAAAACACCTGTAAGATCAGAGCCCTTGAACTCATCATCGTCGACGCTTCGGGTAAATTCTAGGTTACCTAAAATAGAAGTCATGGCTTGGCCAACGATTTCGACCATCCATAACTTGTAATCTATATATGGTATGACAATGATTTAGGTTCCGTAACACGCCTCATCAGAAGACCCCAAATTATTAATAAATGAAATTTATTTTCCTCTATTTATTATTTTGAAATAGTAAGGGTTGATTTGATTAATGTGGATAGTTATGGGTAAAATACGCAAATATTTCAATAAGCAAGTGGTTATAAAATATTCATTATTGTTTGTGAATATTCGTTTGGTCGTGGAATATTAGTACCGCACGAGAATATTCGCATTTACGACGCCATGCAAATTTGTGGGCCCCATAACTAAAAGCGATCGGATGAAGAAAAACGACAAATATAAGTTGTTTATAAATAACTACAGTAGTTGTTACCAAGTAATATCATTGTTGGAATACCCGGTGGTTAAAACACACTAATACGCCATTGTTGAATGAAAGAAGACACAAGATTGCACACCAATTATTGATTCTTACGTAAGAAGGCACTACTCAATAATTGTTACAAAGAATTATCGCTCAAAGATTTTATTTTATTGATTCAATAATTGCGATTGATATTTTATATTACCGTTGTTTCAATAAATTGTCATTACACAGATTTTCCATTATCTGAGCAATAATTCATATTATCCTAATAATATTATTGATAACATTATTGGCAATGTCTAGAAAGTTCTCGCTCAAGGAGAGGTTTGGTCACCTAATCAAGCTACCAAGAAGGAGAGATCCTTATCGAAAGCCCCTCTTTCCTCGAACTACCGTCACAAAAGATCTTGTGATTCTGTAATATTATTTGTGAATAATTAATTATTGATTTATATGATGAGGAAAATATTGATTTTATGTGGATATAGATGAAGAAAATTTTTAAAGTGACAATTGTTGAAAATTGAAATTTTATCTTTTTCTGATAAAATAATTTATTTAAATATATTATTATATTTTAATAATATAATAATGGTGATATTTTTATAATAAATATGGGATATATGAGTATACGAGGAAAAAGAGTATTTTTGTTGCAATAAATATTAAAAATGATTTTGTGTTCAGAGACCCATTTCTCGACCGAAATTTAATTATAAATTTTGTAAAATCGTCTGCTTATGGATTTCTATTAAATTTCGCTTGAATTTGAAAAAACTTCCTTCCGCAGTTGTAGATAATGGAATTTCCTATGGAAAGTCGCAAGTTTCAAATTTTTCCGATAAAAGAGCTAATTATTATGAATTATTGAAGTTCAAGTTCAAAATAATTGATTTTTGGAAGTTTAAAATAATTTAAATAAGAAAACGTTTTTTGTGTTTGTGGGCATCTTTAACACATGTCAAGTTATCAAATCTCAGATGCTTGATGCATAGGAAGATGTAGAAAAAATAAATAATATTAATTTATTAAATTTTCTACTTTGGTGTTCTAAGCATTTTCCTATAAATAGGTGCTAGGTTAGAATTGAAAATCACACCGTAAATCAAGTTTTCTCTCTATATTATCGAGCATATTTTTGTGAGTATTTTGAGTATACTTTGAGTATTATACGGTGCAAGTTCAAGTCATAGCCTATATCCTGTTTTCAACTAGTAAGTACTCATTTTTTCGAGGTAAGTGGATGTTATTTTATTCGAAAATGATATTATTTCTTCAATATCATTATGCCGAAATATTGGTTAGAAATTTTATCAAATTTGGAACTTTTTCATGCTCTGGTTTACTATTTATGAGTTACTATTCATGAGTTACTATTCACGAGTTACTATTCACGAGTACTATTCACGAAGCATGATGATGTTTTTTGTGAAATTTCTATCTTTTGGTGTCGGAGTTACTATTCACGATACTGACACTATTCACGATACTAAGACTATTCACTTAATACAACACTATTCATGTAAAAATTAAATTTTCATTTTTCGTCTAAAATATCTATTATGGATACTAGCTTTGATTGTATCCATGTTTTGATCATTCTTGAATTTTACTCCACTGATTACTTATGAAGTATTTTTGAACTTGATTGTTTAAAATACTTAATCCTTAATATTTGTTCTTTTGTTTCACCGATTCGCTTCCTTTAAAATATTTTTCATCATCCTCACCCTAAATGATGATATTATCGAATATCTTTGGCCTCAGAAGCAAAGATGAACATGTGTTGAGATGAATACGACTGATCGATTAATATCTTTGGCCCGTAGTGCAAAGATGAACAGTGTTTAGATGAACATGACTAATCGATGAATATCTTCGGCCTCAGAGTAAAAAAGATGAATATTTAATTCGTATATATATTGATTGATGTTACAGGATAAAATATCGATGATGAACTTTTAAATTCATATATAGAAGATAGTAGTTTGCATTCTCTACTTAACTCTTCTAATGAATTATTGTTTCACTGCAGCATTGTTGATTTAAAACCGTTGTCTATCAGTATTCTATTAGATTTTTCCCTGCTGAAGACTAACGATAATTTTCTCTCGTTATCTTAGTCATAATGTTCTTTATCGGGCTAGTTGAGCTCACCCTTTCCTTGTTGTTCCATTTTTCTTCTCGTGAGGCGAGAATATAAATGTAGTACTACTAATGGGTATGGAATGAAGGTTCTAGAGAGAGTTGTTTAGTAGTCCTCACCATTTTGTAAAATAATGTATCAATAATTATGATGGGGATTTATTTATGTGGGATTGTCTCAGATGGCAATATCTCAGATTTAAACTCACAGCTTTATATGTTGTAATAATAAAGTTGTAGTTATTTCGCATCATGTATTCATGCGATTCTGTAATGGGTCGATGGAATGGACCTATTTTGGGGGCGCCACACTCATAAAGATACTACAAGTCCAATACATTAAACAAGAAAAATCATAATGATCTAGATCTATGGCCTCCGACATTCTATTGTCGTGCCATAAATCTAGTGGTTCTTGACGCTTTGAAAACATGATTTTCAAGCACTTTGATGTTATGGATCTAAGATTTAACATCATAGATCACTAAATAACATCTAATAGCATGTTTAAACACAAAAACAAAAGATCTAACATAGCCTACACGCATCGATATTTTAGTTTAGGGCTTATACCTTACTATGATCAATCTTAATTCTAGGCTTCCTTAATCGATATTGTGGTGAACAAATGGGCTAGCTTTTTTGATTTTCTCTCTTTAATCTATATATATTATTGATGCAATGAACTCAATGATATATGTGGCAAGAATTGGCTAATTTGTATTGATTTAAGTCACATGGTGTATCTAGAGTTGGTAAACAACTCATATATGACAAGATCTACGCCCACATAATAAAGAATGCTAAAATGGCATTTTGGACAATTGCTCACAAATTTAATGGCATTCAAGTAATCTTATTCTAACTCTTAGGTTTTAACCTCTGTGGTTTAACCCTTAGGTTTTGAAATTTAATTTTAAGGATTTTATAATTAGGGTTTATAATAGAAAATATAACTTTCTAATTTAGAAATTAGGGTTTCTTAATTGTATTAGAGTTTCCTAATTGCATTAGGGATTGAAATTAGGTTTATGGTTTCCTAATTAACATTAAAAATTCTAAATTAACGATTAAGATTTCCCTAATTGAACATTAGGATTTTTGAAAATTTGGATTTCTAATTAATCATTAGAGTTTCCCTAACTAGGATTATAATCAATAATACTTGTCATTAATCATAACAACATAATTACTTATCAATCATAAATTCCTATTTGAATTTCAAATTAAGGTTTATCAATTTAACCTTAGGGTTTTTCTAAGGCTATGCTATAATTGATCAACCATTAATATTACACACATACAATACACACTTATAGCACTAAAATATAATTATTATATTATATTATTATTCACATTCCTTATTCAATATCCAAAATTAGAGTTTTGAACCATATCCGACTTCACTTTCATTCTTAGTCAACTTATAAAATTTAAATTAATTAACTTGCTAAATCCATATTGCAAATATTTCAAAATATTATCCATGATACCAATATTAATAAAATAAAATAATAATAATAAATAAAAAAAAAAATTCGTAAAAATACAGATATAATTGTTTGAAAATTCCCGGTCTTTACAAGTGTGGTGCCATAGCTTTCTTTAAAACTTTTTTGTCTCGCAAATAACATCCCTCCTCAAAGTTAGGATCATCCATCATTGTCGTGGATTAAATACAGCCATTTAGGCCCATCCTTATCATCATTTATCTGCATTCTTGGTATGTCCTCACCATGAGGTCTTCTTCTACAAAATCATATTCCAGCTTCACCGACAAATTTCTTTTCCCTTCCCTTTATCAACAACCTTTTTGTTCCTTTTCATTTCCTCCCTTCGCTTTATCATTTACACCTAGTCCATCAAACTCAAAGATCACTATCAACATTCTCTTCATAGTCTTTATCATCCTCTTCATATACACTATCACTAAATGGAGTCACATACGTAGAGTCCTCACTAAGTAGTGTTACTACACTCAAAGATCACCACCAATCAAATAATCAACCTAGCTTTTCCTTCCTTTACCAGATGTCCCAACATTGCTCCCAACATGTTCTTCCCCCCTCCTCATTACCTACCTCTTCTTCACTAACTGCATACACTTCTACTTTCTCGACTCGTGAATAAAAAACTTTAATGAAACCCATATCTTTTATAAGAATAAGACGTCTATATCCCTTCTCAGGCACAAAGTGGTAAAATGATAAATCCCCAACAGAGCCCAATTCCATTGTCATATTTCTTAGTTCCCTGTAACTCAGATCCTTTATCTCGACATAATCAAAAAACTTAATTGATCCCCCCACATACCCTTTCTCGTCAAACTTTCCACTATAAACCATTTTAATCGAAAAAATGGGATGATCTCAATTATTTGCACACAAAATGACATATCATTTAATTCTACACCCACAAACAAAAAACAACAAATGACTTTTCTAACTTTATTCGACTATTCCCAATTGCCCTTATGTAAAAAAAAAAAAAGCAAAAAACCAAAAAAGACACAAACGAGACCACCATCATCAAGAAATATCGAGTAATGCAAATTTTTTATCAACTAATTCATGCAAATATGCTTCTTATCCATCTATATATACTATTTTTACACTTCATATAAGCATAAAGAACATACCGGATATAAAGGTGTGCCAAAACCTTCAAAATCAAACAACCTCAATACCCAAACCATTTTTGTTGTAGTCTAGTCGCCAAAGGTGGATTCAAACTTGATCTTAACCTCTTAATAGAAAAAATAGAAGCCAAATTCTCACCTCCCATCACATCACTCAGAATCGTGATTAGCTCGCTTTCGAGCCCTGTAAGATAAACGATCACTCTAATCAAGCCACCACCATTAATCCTCTCTTTTTGAACCTTTATTTTGCTAATCGACTATTAATTCTCTTATATTTGTACAAATTGAGTACTTGAAGTACAATATTTATACTAGAAATATAAAATTATCATACGTGGCCATATTCTCAAGTAACAATTTGATTGAATGTTCCAATAGGTCAATCGTGCTTACTTATTTGTACTTTGGGTAAATGAGATGAGAGCGCTTAAATATTAGGGTCCTAATGGTGAAAGAGTGTATACTTTGGGTTGAATTTATAATTAACCCTTAATAATAATAAATAATAGAGTTCTCTTATTAATCTATAATCTAGTATTTCTCCAAATGCTTAATAATAATATTAAGCTATTTAATTTATTAGTTTATTCCACTAATAAATTAAATTTATTTAATTTATTATTATCAAGCCAATTAATAATAATAATAATAATAATAATAATAATATTGTTAATTTATAATTTATAATTTATATTTTACCAAATACTTAATTATAAATATTAGTATTTCTCCAAATACTTAATTATAAATACTAGTATTTCTCCAAATACTAAGATTACAAAGTAAATTCGATCACAACAATGTAATTGGCTTGATGGTATACTACTTTTAAGTTCAAAAGGAATAAACAACCACCGCTTCCTCCAAGAGCTAACTTTTGTTGAGAAAGCATAATACTATTGTATGATTGTCTCCAAGGTTAACATGGTAGCCGAAAAAGAGGTATGGGTAGTGAATTCGTGCTACCAAGCATATTTGTGCAAATTGTAGTGCATTCATCTCTTACACTCCCTTTAAGGAAAAAGATGAACATGTGTACATAGGCGACTCGAGACCTGCACGAGTGATGGGTAAAGGGAAAGTAAATCTAAAGTTACTTCTGAAAAAGATCATTTCTCTTACCGATGTTCTCCATATTCTAGAGATTCGCTATAACCTTGTGTCTGTTGGGATACTTGGGAAATTTGGGGTTAAGGTTATGTTTGAAACTAATAAGGTCGTGTTGACCAAAAATGGGGTGTTTGTGGAAAATAATGCCGATTTATTTCATTTAAATTTACTTGAACTCATGAATAATAATGCTAGTACTTCTTTTGCTTACTTGGTTGAATGTGATGATATTTGGCATACTAGATTAGGCCATGTGAATTACTCCTATATAAATATGATGAAAAAAATTGGGAATTTTAAAAGATGATACAATTTCAAATTTCAAGTAAAAGTGGAAGCTAAAACAACTAAAAAGGCATGCAATCCGAACTTCTCGCTTAAATTCATTCAGCTTTAGGTGATATGTCTAGATATACTTCTAGAGGTAGAAAAAATTATTATATGACCTTAGATGATTACTCCAGATATACCAAACTTTACCTTTCTTAGATGATTACTCTAAAAATTATTATTAGCTAATTTATTATTCGAGTAATAGTACTGTGAGATAACATGTATTATGCTAATTAGAAGATCGATCTTCTTAATGATAGGTCTTTCATGAGAGATTAAATTAGATTACTTAGCGGTAATCAGTGGTATATGCAAGTTTCTCTAACTCAAACTCGAGTTATTATATTTCAAGCATGCTAGTGGTTTAATTATTTACAATTATTCCACATCTTTGATTATTGATTTCCACTTAGTACAAGTTGCATATGTTCGTCAGGAATGAAAGGCTAATCACCTTCATTACCATAAATTTTAGTTAAATTTTTTCATGGTCATTGTTGACAACCCATCATTATTGATTCAGTCATTCAATTATTAAAATTGATTCATGCTCTTTCACAATTATATTACATTATTAAAAACTTGAAAGCTTATTCCTTTCCAATCATGATATATCCTTCTTATATTTAAACTTACTGGGCAAAGTAGTTGCTCACTCTTGCTATATCATGATAATATTTTCAGTTAAGATGAATGTTCGAAGAAAGACAGAGGCAATGACAAGTACAAGAGTAAATTATTATGCATGTTAACTATTTAGTTATCTGATGTAAGTTATTTATGTAAACGTTTTGAATATTTTAAAGGTACATATGTATGTTAAGGTTGTTTATATCTTCCGCATTAGTTATAGAATATGTTTGAAGATGAAGTACCGTAACATACCAGGTCTGAGGTTCAAGATACCCGGATTTGGGGGCGTCACAAGTTGGTATCAAAGTCGTAGGTTATAAACCTTAGGTATGGGTAACTTAGGCTATAACTGCAGAGATAAGGATAAGGAATAAACTCAAATATAGTTTAAAGTGTTAAGAGATGAATTTGGGAAATTCATTATTAAGTAAAGGAGAAGATAAATAAGATTCAAAGAAGAATCTTAAAAAGTTATAAAGATAAGAATCCAGAGTTACCCAACTCTGATAATTAAGATGAAAAGTAATAATGAATAGATAGAGTCTATAAGACTAAAAGCATAAAGGAAATCATAATATAATTTGATTAAAGATAAGAAGATCATAAAACAAAACGATCATAAGATAGAAAAGAATCTTAATATAACACGATTATAAAAAGAGATCACATCGTGATCTGATGAGGTCATAGAAGGACAGAGGATCAATCGAATGATTAAAAACTTATAGCAAAATTGTTATACGAAAGTTGTACTATAAAATTGTACATATAAACTCAGAAAGAGTTATAAATGCTAAAGATACTAAATTAAAGAAAATTCACATTAAGTAAAGAGGGAGCTAGACTATGTGGGATTTCAATTGAGGACTCATGTTAGTGGGTCGAAGTTATACAATTCCTCAGATGGGCGGGAAATTTGTACTTGGTTTGAGAACCACTTAGCTTCCTATATTGATATAGTGGTTGAGTTGAATAATTCCTTGTATGGGCAAGGGATTTGTCATTGGTTCGACAAACCGCTTAGCTTCCTATATTGATTAAAGGGTCGAAAGTTAACTAATTCCTTATATGGAAAGGGATTGTGTTTTGTTCGACAAACCACTTAGCTTCCTATATTGATAATCATTGAACCTCGTGTCGCTAGCTATATGCTATTTGTATGTTGAGAAGGTGATTCTTTTCTCATATGTATAATGTATAGTTAGAGAATATTAAGTTTAAAAAGCGAGTTCTTAAAACTCATGCTTATGGTAAGTTCACACTCATAATCGTATGGCATGTTTTTAAAACCCTAAGCTTATGGGAAGTTCCCGATTGGTTCTTGACTACGATTGCTAGGACAAGTTCCTAAACTCATATTATTGTGGTAAGTTCCTAAACTCATAACGTATGGTATGTTTGATGAACTATACTGGGGTATAGAAAAGTTGTGAATGGAGAATTAAATTTTTTTAGTAAAGTAAGCTTTAATGATAATAGAAATAGATAGAATTATTAAGCAATAGAACCTTGGAAAAATTGAAGTTGATGGTGGAAGCATAGATATTCCAAATCTTCTAGCTATGCTAGACATCAAAATTTTTGACATCAAGTTAAATTCGCACTGATGTGCCTTTAAGAAAATAAATAAATGAATTTTAGTTATCCTCAATACACGGTGACAATGGTGTGGAGATAGATTTTGAGCCATTAGCACATCGATACCTGTTGCTGCATGATAACACCAAAAATGATTTTCAATTATTTTGAATCGTTTAAAGAAGAGTCTACGCTAATTGTTTCGGCTAGACAAATGATTTGAAAAATATCAAAATGTATTTTTATATATCATCAATGCATCATGGAACCTGGTCCAAAGATGATAAAAAAATGATGGAGTCATCAATGCAGTATTTCCTAGTGTTGATGTGATCTAAGGATCGCCACCAATTATGTTATGATGTAGTATGACAATATCATAAAATGACTAATCCTCAAACCAAATGAAATACAAGTATGTATCAATCGTTATAAAATGATTTTCGTAATTTTAAAGATAATCTATTGCCAATTGAATTTGGCCAAACACATGTTTGATTGATATTCAAATTATTGGTATATGTCTAAGCTATTTGATTCAACTAGACAAATATTTATGAAAATTCAAGTATCACTTTAAGACTTATCCTGCACTCAAATTATTTTGGTACTGACTTTATACTAAGTCCGAGGTGAACAACCCCGGTCAAGGGGGATATATTTTGGATAAAATATTCCAATAGGTACGCTTTGACGACGTATGTAGGCAATAGGTTGATCACCTAACGATTTCTGCGTAAGTAGTTTACCTTCTTCGTGATTGTAAACATACTTAGAAATTACCGTGTTACGGTAGGAATACCGTTAAAACTATATGTCCATGGTCAATATGACCCCTCAACATAGTATGAAAAGTTCTAACTCCTTAGAGAGAATTCATACTAGAATGTGATGATAAAAGAGTTCCTCATAGAAGGAAACATTATCTACTCATTAAATGAGAATGAAATCAGATAAATATTAAATTGAAAACCTAGTTTTGATGAATAAATGAAGTAGAGATTAAGAGTCAGAATTTTGAGGACGAATTTTTAGAAGAAGGGGTGAATGTGACAACTCGAAAATTTAAAAGATCTTGAATGATTAAATTAAAGATTAAAGAATAAAACCTAGATTGAAAGTAAAGGAATGATTAAATTTTTTTAAGAAAACCTATTTGGTTTAATATCCGAAAGACCTAAAAGAGAACTAAATGGAAACGATAAAAAGGTTAAGAGTAAGGTATTACTAAGGATAAAGAATCGACAAGTAAAAATAATATATATGGTAAACTATATGATCATAGTAAACAAGCTTAAATATTTGATTATTAAGAGGACTTGTAAGGATGACACAAGATATTAATATGATATTCTAAATTTAAGAATATAACCAAAAGATATTGAAAAGTCGATTAATAAAATCCATTATGTCAAGCCATTTCAAAAGCCTTATTAAATGTAGCAAAACTAAATAAAGATGTTTTAATATATGTCAATTAAATGTCTAGCCTAATATAAGAGAATATTAATTATTTATTAATGAAGTGAATACTTATGACTAATGAAGATGATGTGCATGATCAAGGAGTAATTATTTAAAGTCCAAAGTAAGTGGACTAGAAACCCTAATTGAATAATTATGGAAATGTAAAATTTATGAGACATGTCTCAAAAAATTTATCGGATAGCCCAAACTTGGGAGGAATTTCTAAAAGCAAGTTAAAACTCAAAATTTGAGTTAGAGATAGAATTTTGAAGCATGAATGTTTTCTAATAAGGCCTCAAACGTAATGTTTAGTCATAAAATACCGTAAAAACGAATGTGTCGTGGTTGACTTTTTGTTCAAAGTCAACAATTGAATTTTATGGAGAAAAGTCAAAATCCGAAAGTTAGAGTGGAATTTTCCGACACGAGAAGATATTTGAATCCTAAAAAGTCAAAATTAGTAAGAATATACTCTAAACACGAAATTTGTTTGGGTTGACTTTTAGTCAAAGTCATCAATTGACTTTTATGGAGAAATGCCAAACTTAAAATTAGTAGATGAATTTGAAGAAATGGATGTGCCCATGAGCGTTAGAGCGCCGAATTTAGTAGAAATCGACTATAAACTTAAAACTTTGAGTTTTCAAGTCCGAAAGTCAAAGACGGATTAAACACGCAAAACAAAGAAATAAAAGTGGGACCCACATGACTTAAATCATGGAAATTCCAAAGACATGGGTGCATGCCAACCACTCCCCACCTACTCCTCATCTAATCTTATCTAATCTTAACCACTCCTCTCTCTTTTAATCTTCTAATTCTTTTAACTAAAGAGAAGGAAATAAAGCAAAGTCATTTTCTCTCATTCTCCCACACCACATCCTGACCAAATAGAGAGGAACAAAGAGAAGAGTGCTGCCATGGGAGGAAGAAAGAAGAGAAGAGAAGAAAATGAAGGAAGAGGAAGAAGTGGAGTGAGTTCTCACTATCATTCTCACCAAAAACCTTAGTGAAACTTGAGAGCTTGAGAGGGAATGGAAGGGGGGAAGCCATGGTTAGGGAGGAGCAAAGATAAGAGAGCTATCAAGCTCATCCCGTATGAATAGTCATCATCCAACCATTCCTAGAAAAGGTTGAAAAGTTTTCTAAACCATATTCTCACTTTTCTTGGTTTAGATTATGTTTTGTTTGTTTATAGTAAGAGTTTGATGAAATAGATCATGGTAGATACATGAGTATAAGATGTATTAAGTTGGTTTATGTTGGTTAATATTTGATTAATTAAGAGATCATAGAAGTTTTCTTACAAAACATAAAGGTTAGAAAATTAGATTTTCGAGAAAACGAAGCATGAAATTCAAACGATCATATCTCTCATTCTATTTCGAATTTTTGAATGTGGTTAAGTCCTAGAGCTAGATCTATGAGTCTTCTAAAATTTCCAAGTGGAGTCACTGAAAAAGGTGTTGTAGATTTTCATATGATCTGTTTTTGGCAAAGTAGGCAAAATCAGGAAATACCGAAAATTAAATTGTCCAAAAATTTGCAAGGGCATTTTTGGCAATTTAATTATTGAAATAAATTCTTCCTTTTGTGACATGAAAATATATGATATAAAGTAGCTCTTTCCAAATATGATCTTATTTCGACTTATATCGATCGAAAGTTATGACAATTTCAATTTTTGATTTTTCCGATTTAAATTGGCTATAATCGAGTTTCTATAACTCCGATGGTTACGTAAATTTAAACTTGAAGTTTATGTTAATACGCAAAGAGTCTTCCAAGAGTTGAGAATTTTTGAATTGAGCATGATATAGCTAATCTTCTTACGCTACAAACTAAAAACGGACTTTTGAAAAATACTAAAGGAAATTGAAAAATTCCGTAAAAATTATTTTTGTGTATGGAATATATGTTTATATGTGTGGCAAAAGATAAAAAAATAATAAGATGATTTGTTATTTTCATGCTTATGATTAAGTTATGAATAATTGAGAAAATTAGATTACATTTATTTCTAAAATTTGTTAATATACTTTTATCGACTAATGATCATTAATATGTTATATTAAGACTATATAAGGGTAATTTGGTCATTTTGATAAAATTTTATATGAAGGATTTGATATGTTTGTTAAATGAATTAAATAGTTAGAGATAAACAATTAACTTAAAATTGTTTATAAGTTTATAAATGAATAAAATATTATTAAATAATTAATAGTATAAGTAAATAAATAATTAATAAATATTAATAGAAGGAATAAAATATTATTAAATGAATAATAATATTAGATAATGATTAAAATATTATTAAATGATTAATAATATTTGTAAATGAGGAAGATATTATTAGATGATTGAATTTTATTAAAGGGTTATTAATATTAGAAATGATTAAAATATTCTTAAATAATTAATAATATTTGTGAATGATTAAGATTTTATTAAATGTTAAGAAGTGATTAAATATGATTGATCGTTGATTAATAATATTTAATACTAAAATATTATTAAAGGATTAATAATATTAGACAAGAGTTTAAGATGATGATTAAATGATAGTAATATTATAAAGGGATGATAATATTACTAGAGAGTTAAAAATTAATTAATTAAATTATTCAATGTTTAATTATGTATAAACATTAGCTAATTTATTATTCGAGTAATAGTATCGTGAGCTAAAATGTATTATGCTAATTGAATATCGATCTACTTAATGATAAGTCTTTCATGAGAGATTAAATTAGATCGCTTAGCTAAGAATCAACGGTGATATGCAAGTTTTCCTAACTCAACTCGAAGTTATTATGTTGTCAAAGCACGCTAGTGGTTTAATTATTTATAATTATTCCACATCTTTGATTATTGATTCGCACTTAGTTTAAGTTGCATATGTTTATCAAGAATGAAAGGTTGATCACCTTCATTACCATAAGGTTCAGTTAAATTTGTTCATGGTCATTGTTGACCACCCATCATTATTGATTTAGTCATTCAATTATTGAAATTGATTCATGCTATTTAATTTCACAATTATATTACATTGTTGAAAACTTGAAAGCTTATTTGTGACGCCCCCGAAATAGGTGTACATCGCCTATCTTGAGTCACCAAATACGTGGTACAGAATTCAAATACAAACTTAATTAATACAACCGTCCTTGTAAAATACGACAAAAACATACCGAAGTTTTTACACCTAATATTGTCTCATGACAATATCCAAACTCAAATTCAATCATCATTACATTTATTATCACACTAAATAGTGAGGACTACTAAAACAACCATCTCGGACCATCACTCCGTTCTCCGTCTAGTCCCGACTAAATTCTCATTTCCTGAAGAGAATAATGAAAGCAAATGGGTGAGCTCAGCTAGCCCAGTAAGAAATATTATGACTAAGATAATGCAGGATAAATTATCGTTAACCTTCAACAAAGGTTAAATTGATAAAATACAATAAAATCAAGTTTAATCAGAGCGGAACAAGTAATCCATTAGAATAGTCAAATAGAGCATGATATTTACTATCTTCTATGATTTAAAAAGTTTATCATCAATTTTATCGCTCAGACTCAACTTAATAAATAAATCACATCATCGAATCATCCATGCACTACGGGCCAAGGATATTCATTAGTATCACGTCCACGAATTATCCATGCACTTTGGGCCAAGGATATTCGTGTAATCATCAATGGTCATGATCATACCAACAATTGTCCATCAATGCACTATGGGTCAATGAGGACTTTTACCAAATCATTTGTAACATTACAGTTCATGATTATACCGAATGATCCCGGGTCATAATCATACCAATCAAAAATCTATCTATGCACGAAAGCCAAAGATGACTTTTATCACAATATAAGTATGAGGATGATGACAATGATATAAGAATTCAATTAAAAGAAAGTAAAGGATAAATTTTTAAAGATTTATAATTTAATTTATCCAGAATTCAATAATATCGAAATTGTCAACATGATACCGCTTTGTGGAGTAAAATTTAAGAATAATATTGCATCAAAAATAATTTGGATCGAAAAGAAATCAATTTTTATTATAAATAGTACCGTGAATAGTACTTTGTTGAATAAGATCCCGTGAATAAGATTTCTGAATAGTACCCCATGAATAAGACTTCACTATGAAAAGGTTAAAACTTATCAAGAATGCTCAGAATAATATTTCCATAAAAAGATACTGGATGAAGCTCAAATTTAAAGGATATTCTACTAATTTCATGGAGTATAGGAGCAATACTTTAACAAAATGAGTGTAGAATTCTTAATCTGAAACGAAATAATATTACTTAAATACTACAGAGTATGGAAGAAAATATTATTTCATATGAATATTAAACAAAATAATATCCTTTACAACTGTTGAACGAAAAATAATATTCCTTACGAATATTGAACAAAGATAATATTCCTTACTAATATTAAACGAAGATAATATTTCTTGCGAATATTGAACGAAGATAATATTCCTTACGAATACGAAAAATAATATCGTAAGCGAATATGAAATAAATAATACCCCTTACCTTAAAAAGGAGAGTATTCCAACTGGTATAGCGGGGATATTCTTGAAGAAAACTTTTACTATTTTCTACACTCAAAGCTTTCTAAAACTCGAAAGAAATGCGCTCAATATTATAGAAGAAGAATTCTTTGATTCTGGTGTGATTTTCAATTCTAAACTAAGCATCCTATTTATAGGAGAATGGAAGGATACTATTTGAATTTAGAAAATCATGGATTACACAAAGGACAATCACAGGTGTCAGAAACTAATTAGTCAATATTTTTATAATTTACTATCCAAACACTTTGCGCATACACTATGCAAATACTATGCATAATAAAATATAATATATTATATTTTTCATAAAAAACAAAAACTTATTATAATATATATATATATATATATATATATATATATATATATATATATATATATATATAAGTGAACCATCCGCAATCCCCCAAAAAAAAAAAAGTCATCCAAATATGTGGGCCCCACCTCATATTTCTTCCAACATGTGGGTCCCACCTTATATTATATATATAAATATAATACTTATATATTTATAATGAATATCTTTCTACCGATTATTTTGAAAAATGAGTAAGTGGGGTCCAAATAATAAGTAAAATTTACCACAATCACTTCATAAAAAATCTCCTCAATATTTTTGGCAATATTTATTCATCATTATTATAAATTATAATATTAACAACTAGATCGTTCCCAAGAAAGAGGGGGCTTTTCGATAAGGATTTCTCCCTATCATGCCGCAATTAGTGACCAAATCCTTTCCTCAATGTAACTTTCTAGACATTGTTAATTATGTAAATAATAATATAAATAACTTGTCATCTCAATTATCGATTTAATAATATAAAATATTGACAATAATTGAATCAAATAACGTGAGATACTATGCAACGAATTACTGGAGAAATAATTGAGTATAATGGTGATGCCCCAAAATAGGTATACATCACCCATCTTGGGTCACCAAATACATGGTATGTAATATATACAACTACAAACTTAATTATACAATTTTCGTAGTAATACTAATAAAAACATAAGTTTAGAGTTTACTACTAATATTGTCTTCTGTGATAAAGATCAAAACTCAAATGGAGTTCTCATTACAATTATTATCACACTATTTTACAAAATAGTGAGGACTACTAAGAACCATCTTGGACCATCACTCCGTTCCTTGACTAGTCCCGACTACGTTCTCATTTTCTGAATATAACAATGAAAGCAAAGGGTGAGCTCAACTAGCCCAATAAAGAATATTATTACTAAGATAATTCATTTATCAATAGCCTTCATCAGAATAAATCAAAGATTTAGAACATATAGTAGATAATAAAAGTTTTCAACCATAATTATAGCGGAATCAACGATCCATTAGAAGAGTCAAGTAGAACATAATGTCTACTGTAATAACTCACGATTTCGAATAATTCCAATTTTACGAATAATTTTTTTTAATTAATATTGATATTGATTATCAATATTGTGTTGTGTATCGGAGATATGAGTTTTGAGAATTAGTCAATTTGTGTATTGACTGAGAAATAAGAGTAAAGTTGTGCTTAACTGAGAATTTAAAACACTTACCCTAAATTCAGATAGGGATTTGGTAGAAAAATACAATTTTAATAATTGCCTTGATGAGTACGTGTTTGTACTGTATAGAGTTAATAATCAATGATTGATCGGTTAGGATTTAAAATTACTAAACCCTAATAAGGGATTAGAAACCCTAATCTCAGGTTTAGAAACCCTAATGCACAATTAGGAACCCTAATTGTATGTCGGGAAACCCTAATTTTAAATTCGAGAACCCTAAGCCCTAATTAAAAAAACCCTAATCCTAATTTATAAGCCCTAATGTGATTGATAACCTTTAATATAATTAGGACACACTAATTATATTTTAGTTATCTTAATTTTCTATTTTAGAAACCCTAATTAAAAAATCTTAAAAACTAAAGTTATAAAACCTAAGTGTTAGAACCTTAGGGTTAAACCCTAAGGGTTTGGACAAATATCTAGGTTGCCATTAAAATTACATGTTTAATGACCAAAATGCCCTTTTTGTATATTTTTAGTATGTAACTTGCAAATCTTGCTATATTTGTAGTTGTTCACCAACTAAAGCTCAGCCTTTTTGACTTATATCTCAATCATAACTCGATCTAAAGATAACACCTTGCATTATATACATACATCAGATCTAAAAGTGGTGATTATAGAGAGAGAAAGTCTAAAGATTTTGCTCATTTTGCTATCAAACACTCAACTTACTTTTCTCTCACCGAACCTCTGAATTGTACAAGTGATTCAGTCACTAGTACAACCCTTAGCAACCATAAGATCAGATTGGAGAGCTAAGATCAAAGCATATTCAAGAGAAGGTATAAACCCTAACTCACTTTTTGATCTTGTATGCTAAGAAAAAATTTGTGTTTATGTGTTTAGATTTGTGCTAAAGGATGTTTTATGATGATCTATGATGATCTATCATAGATCTATAGCATCTAAGTGCCTTAAAAGTAAAAATTTTCAAAACTGCCCAAGAACACTGCTAGTGGTCTGACAAGCAAATGTCAGTGGCCTTAGATCTCTGCCTATTCATGCTTTTTGTTGTTTTATGTTTTAGATCTGTAGTTTGATATGAGGTATATGATGTGGAAGTTGAATCACAGCCATTACATGTCTAGATTTCATGTTATTCTTGGTCAAAACCCGCCGACCGAAAGACGATTAGATGATTTCTGCAACCTGTAAATCAAATATTAGTGGTCTCAACAATCTTTTTAAATGCCTTGATCTCCTCGTATGATTTTGTTTGTTGATGATGTTATAACCAACAGAAATTAGCATATATGGACTCTAGATCCATACTTTTATAACATTAAAACAGTCAACAGATCGAACATAGGGAATGGTCAAACTAGGCCTATTGATCATGGATACCGTTTCTGAAAAACTCAGAAACCGGATGAACACAACTTCTGACAGCCTTTGACCAAGCTGAATCTGGAACATGTGATGTACTGGAACTGATATGTTGATGTAAATATGTTCTACGATATGCGTACTACATAACAGAACTTAGAGCAAATCGATTTAGAAAGTAGGCACTTGGGACTTCCTGGGTTTCTAGGTTACCCAGAAAACCTAGGAACGCTCTAACAACAAATTTAAAGGGGCAGATCTCCATGATGTGTTGATGTATGACCTAGATATTGGTTGATAATTGTAGTGTTGCATACCTACTACAAGATCAACGTTTAAATAGGCCCAAAAACATGATAGGCAGAAAAGTAATCGTGGTCAAACCTTGCCCCTTGAGAACTAGACTGTCAGTGTTCTTGAGCTCAAGAACACCAACAGCTGTGACAACCCGAAAATATAAATATTTGCAAGGTGATAAATATAAATATATATTTATTACCCAGAGAAATAAAATTGTTGGGAACAATTTGCGTAATGAGACAAAAAGAGGCGTGTTAAGCATATAATATTTATATATACTTTACCCAAGAGTATTAGAATAAATTCTTATATAAATTAATTTAATAAAGAAAAGATATTATATTTATCTTAATATCTTAAGAAAGTAAATAAATTCTTAATTGAATTTATGATAATGAAGTAAGGATATTATATTATAATATCTTGGGTATGTAAATAATTTTATTTACATAAGAAATTATAGTAGTATATTTATTTTACAATTATAAAATAAATATGTAATTTGAGTATGTTATGTTATATTATATTTTATATAATTTATATATCATGATGAGTTATGTAAATTATATGATTCCAAGAGGGTAAAATAAATTAAGGAGATTTATGTAGTAACTTATTTGATTAAATTAAATACTAAGATCGGGTAATTAAATAACTTAATAAAGTATGGAAGTGAATTATAAAAGTTAAGGGAGAATCATGCGTAGTTAAGAAAACCTTGCGTTAAAAAACCTAATATTCAAAACTTAAAAAAATATCTTAAGAATACGTTAAGGAATAAAAGCATATTCTAAATAATACGCTAATAATAATACGTCAAAAGTGATTTGCAAAAGTTTTTTAAAACATTTAAGTAAGACTAGAGTAAGACTTAAGTTGAGTGACCAACTTATAAGAAATTAAAAATAGTTTTTATAAAGCTAAATTATTTTAATAAAAGGAAATGATGGTGTTTTATATATTATCTTATTTTAGTTGTAAGTAAGATAATATAAATAGGAAATATTATGTAATATAATATATGTATAATGTAAATATTGTGTATATAAGCAATAAAAGTAAGGTACTATATGTACATACTTATATTATTATCCATGTATTACATGCTGAAGTTGGGTATAGATGTAGTAATATTGGTGTAGTGGGTTTTGCTGACTCAATTTTTATTTAGCAGGAGGTGTTTTAGAATAAGCCTATTGCACATCCATTAAGTTTAGGTAAGCATGAGCTGTCAAAATTTTAAAGCAATAAACAACCACTAAGCAAATTTGTTTGATGAGATGAGAGCCAAGAATTAATTTATACTCAGCTCACTCTAAGTACTCTCCATCCATTTCAAGTTTTAACATCTTCTCTTTCAAATTGCCGAAACCAAACATTTCCAAACATTTGCCCAAATTTCGTGGTCTTTGCTGCAACCATCAAAGTGAATTACTGGGTTGTTTAAGTTGAGCAAGGAAGGGACTGATCGAAGTAATTTTAAGAAAAAGATCATCTAATTCAAAGCAAGCTATAGTAATCTGAGGATTCGTAGCAAAGTGAGGTATGTTTATTTCAATAAGCAAATCATGAAATTTTTAGTTTGTTTTATATAAAAGGGCTACAATTGAACTCTTAATTGAGATTGTGATAGATGATTTATCAAAAAGGAGTATAGTTGTTATGGTGAGGATCAATAAGTGGGAAAATTTATGGCTGGAAACCTACACAAAGCCATATGAGATCTATTCTAAAAATACATGCACAGGACATGTTTGATAAATGGTTTCTTAGAGCTAATAAGCTCAAAATTTGTAATTGTAATAATATATTAAGTAAGATAACATTTATACATGTTATATGAGATGTATGGAATGAATTTTATAAATGAAACTTGAATTAAAAAAACTGTTTTAAAGAAGATGTTCAATGGAGGTTTAGTTGGAAAATTGGTGCTTTTGATGGAGAAATGAAAATTTATTACTCCTTATATTAAAAGATGGACACTAATGGACAAGTATTATTTTATAGCTTAGTTGTGGGAAATACTTAAAAGGATTAAATTTCATCACAAGCAAGGGATTGATGCAAGCATGAACCGTAACCTTTTTGTAGGGGTCAAAATTTTAAACCAAGCTGGCCATGCATGACTGCAGCCTAAAAGGCGACGACAAGCAATTTAGGATTTGATTGAACTATAATTAGGGTTTTTACGTAAGCTCTTAAGAGTTGGAAATACAAAGGAGGAGAATCCAAAAATTTGATGGAAGAATTCAGAATCGCAGAGAGAGGCTAGAGCGAAACTCGTCGAGTTGGAATTATTGCAACAACAAATTGAAGTTAATGTTTTGGGCAATTATCAACACCTCACGCCTCCTCCCCCCTCTAGTTCCGCCATCACCGACCGATGATCGCTTTCTCTCACTGGGCGTCACCTCACCGGTTCACCGGTGGATTAATGGATATGATAGTAATTCAATCTGATTTTTTTGTCCCTGCTGTGAAGATATTTAAAGATTGTACAAGACCATCCCACATGAAGCCATTATTATTATTGCTACATCAAAAGCTAGATATGTCTTTGTTGAGATATCCTTCTTAATGAGCTAAAATATACTACAGCTTAATATAAAATTTTTGTGGAAAGAATCAAAAGATACATGGGGCACAATGCTATCTTTGAGGAGGATACTTTTATAAGTATGGGTAAAAAGCGTAACATAAGGTTTATACGCATTCTTATATCTTATGTTTGCACTAATCAAGTGAAAAGTAGTCGAGCTGCAAGAATGAATTTTGATCTAGTTTGCATGTGGCTGGGTTAGTAATGTCAAATGACTAAATATTAAGCTGAAAACAACAACTACGATACACATGTATATACATGCACCAGTGTTATCTATTAGAGATATTAAACATGTAAAATGAACTAATTAAAACTGTTTTTGAGGGGTTGTTCTTGAGCCAAAATTTATGAGGGTACAGAACTGAAAATTTTAGTTTTGTAATGGTGGGTTGTGTTCCTATGAGTTATGGAAATATTCCAATTGGAATGAATCAAAAAGGAGCTAAAACGAATTTATAGTGAAGATTTTAGTAAAACATATTAGAAACCGAAAAATTATGGACTGCTGACCCTAAGGACAAATTCGAGGCTAGCTACATTTTCCAAAAAAATATGGGTTTTTGGGGAAGTATAGTACACTGAATAAGGAATCCATAGCCTTTGGAATGGACTAATTCCGACCTCGGAGGAGGGAGTTATGGCATTCTAAAGTAAGAGCGGCGAATCTGTCCAAAATCTGAAAATCAGATTCTGACCAGTCCCTTGCACAAATTTTCTGGAATTCTGTGCTTTGAATTTGGAAATAGTCAAAGAATGAAAGTTGTATCCTCGGAAGTTAGCTTCGTATGGGCTCAAGAATCGCTCAAAAATGTTTTGAAACGAATTAGTTATGACTATTTTAGCGAGAAAGGACAAAGTTGGAAAAAAATTGAAAACTGCTATGAACGTCAATTTTTGGCACGTTGTTTAGACTACTTAACAAACCCGAAATGAGAGGTTAGTATTTCTTAAAAATAGTCTTTTATGCCATGAAAAAACATTCTAAAAATGCCTTACGATTGGATAAGTAGATTGCAAGTCATTAAGCCGTGAAGTGGGTGTCAAAGGTCAAGAGATAAAGAATGACCATTGGTCGCTCAACAGTATGTTTTCCCGCAACGCTTTTGGGTGGTTTTGTGGCTGTTTAACATGTAACAAAACACCGAGAGAGATGTATAGATATTATATAATGTTTATATATCGTGAAAACTCAATTTAAATGTAAAGAAAGCGATAGAAATGTAATGTAAACGTAAGTTTTCATAACTATGCGAACGTAATTCGGAAAATGATATGTAGAATGTATATGTAGCATAATGAAATGTGCAAACCCGTTTGAAATTATATAGAACCTAGGAATGTAAAAATGAAGGGTTTTCGGAGTTCGAAACAAAGATTTTGAACGCAGAATTACGTAATGACATATGTATGAATTTAAAGCATATGCGAAGTAAGAATGTAAATTATTCGCGAGAATAAATGCGAAGCTAAGTTACTAAAGAAATAAAGCATTCATATACATGATAATAGTGTGGGTTAACACATGAATTATCGCAAAAGAATAAAATTTGTGTAAATTAAAGAAATGATGATATGAACTATAACTACACAATAAAAGTTATTCCTAAACCCCTATGGTCCCGAGTTTATAAATAGAGGCAAGAAATATTTCAAAAAGAGGATATAAATTGTTTATGTTTTGATAAGTACGTAAAGTATTTACATACTAAATCCATGAGAGAACCTTTTTGGGTATAAAAAGGTTATAACGGACAAAAGTTTCTAAAGAAACATGGAATGATTTTAAGACAAGAACAAAATATTATAGTTAATGTAAATAAAATTAGTTTACATTGAGTATGTGAATTTAGTATGTGAAACTAATATGGACATGTATGTATCCTCAATTTGTGTAGGATCATCACAGAGCAGATAAGTTATAAACATTAAACAACATCCAAGGTAAGTTTTTCAATTCTATTATGTTTGTGGATTAAATGTGATTATGTGGTGAGTTACATACCATGCTTTATGAATTGTTAAAGTCAAAATATGACTAAGTTAATTGGGTTATGGAACTCAATTTATATGTGATATGTGATAGCACATGGTGTATGATGTAATTCGATAAATTAGAAATGTATAATGCATGAATGTATGTTTTGAAAGAAATTATTGATGCATGCGGATATGCATTGTAAAGGAAATATAGTGCATATGGAATTGTGTGCTATATGAAACATGATAGATTGTTAAATTTGCTGGGCTGTCGAGCTCAATCTTGCAAACACAAACTTTTTGCAGGTTAATGATGTTGAGCGATATTACTTGCTATACAGATGATGAAAATTGAACGATGTGCAAAATGAATACATTTCTTTGAATTAGAAATGGTATAAAGCTATGATTGATAGTTTTGCTAAATGTAATTGGCAATTATGTATAGTTCGAAATGTTGAATAGATAAAGAATTTTTATTCTGAAATTAAAATAGATATGATTCTGAAATAAGTGAATCATCGATAGAAAGCTATGAAGCATTAAGACTTAATCTTTTAATACGTTTACTCAGATTATACAAATCAAATAATAATTATGATTTTAGTATAAAGAAGAATTGTAAAGGTTGCGATTCAGGGAATGAATGAATGAAAAGAAAGAAAAAAAATTATTTCGCATTTTTAGCTATTTTAACATTAAATAATATTTTAAAGCCAGAACAGGATAATATTAACGCGCAAGATCGGGGAGAGAAATAGTCCTGATTTTGGGGGCGTTACAACAGCGACAGAAAGCGTCGCTAAAGGCTACAACGACGGTTTTAATTATTTTTATTTTTCTAATTTCTGGAAAATGATTAAAAATAGAAAATAAATTATAAAATTATAAAAGTGGTTTTAAAAATTATTTTAAAAAAATAACTTTTGATAATTTGGGATATTTTTCATTAATATTTATAATTATTTAAATATTATTGGTATTTAATTTATTTAATTAGTATATTAAATAAATTAGAGAAAAATAATTTTAATATTATAAAAATCATTTTAAATAAGAATAAAGTGTTTAAAAATATTTTGAGTTATAAAATAGAACTTTTAATATTTTTTAGAGAATTTTCATTAATAATTTAATATTAATGATATTAGATTTATTTAATTACTAAATTAAATAAATGATGGAAAAATAATTTTATTGATATAAAAATCAATTAAAATGAGAAAATGATTTAAAAATATTTGAAGTTATAATTAATGACTTTTAATATTTTTATGACAAATTCATTAATATTTAAATATTAATGGTGATGGTTTAAAAATAATTTTAATTATTTTAAAAATCTTTTAAGTAGAATATTGGTGATTTAAAAACATTTTAAGTTATTATTGATAACCTTAATATTTTGACAAGTATGTTATTAATATTTTAATATTATTAAATATTAATGATGATGGGATTATTTGACATTTAAATCATTTAAAAATGATTCTCGTGTTTGAAGAATTATTATAAATTATAATAATTGTTAGAAAATTATTAAAAGCTACCAAAAAATTATTATTAGTGATATGTAACTTATCTAATATAATATCAAGCTTTTGAGATCGACAATACAAGTGTTAATTGTTTGACAGGTGACTGTAATATCGAGAATAGATCAAGTCCAACAAGACCGAACTAGTTAGACTTGATGAATGTTTATATAAGTTATAAACACTGATGTGACTATGTGGTAATATGTCTAGGAGAAATATCAATCGAAAATTACAGATTGTGTGTCAGTGAATTATCAGTGCTAATCAGAGACCGATATCAGATTATAGGTATTTTAAATGCGGATATGTATATTGTGTAGCAATAATCAACGGAGAAGGAAAGTTTCCTTAACTCAACCTTGAGTTATATTCGTTCAATTATTATGGTGGTTAATTATTGTTGATTAGACCACGTCTGAGAATTATTGTTGATTATTCGTAGTTAGTGCATATTTATTAATTCAAACTGAATTAGTGATTCTGAAAATATACTTGGAGAATAACTGTTGTTGGATACTTTCATCCGTAGAAGTTTATTATTGACAAAGACAAATAATTCCCGCCTATCGTCGAATCAGGTTGAGATATGTCTTAGCTACTTATTCCGCTGTATTTAACAATTATTAGAACTTGATAGGTTCGAGAAGAGAATTCAATTATTATTGACAGATCGATGCCAATTATTTTGGCTAGATCGAGAAAGTGATTAGATATTGAAATCATTGTATTTCGTTGTTATAAATCAAACTCTGATTATAAGACTGAGAATAAAATTCGGCCTTTGCGCACGTGTAAGTATTATTCATAATATAGGGTACAAGGAGTTGGCCGCTCTAAGTACTTGCAGAGGGGTATGATTTAATCTTTAAGGTTATCTGATACACCTGGGTATATCAAAGTAAATCTTTGATAATTACTCGAGAAGAGAAGTTCAAGATCCTTAGGGATCACTCAACATAAACTCTAAAGAATATTTTTATCTTGTTATTTAATTGAATATCGTAGAAACTTTGAAAGCGTTGTGCTCTTTCATTATAAAATTATTGAGTTGCATAGAATGCGAGAAGACTTGTTAGTGATTAACGAATTGTTCAGCTATTTCAAAGTTTCCTGAACTTTGGTATCATTCTATCTAAATAGATATTTTGTTATTCTTAATTCTTATACATTCTTTGTATATCTTAACTTGCGGGGAAAATTTGTTGCTCACCCTTGCTAAATAAAACTTTTCAACTAGGGATGAAGTGGCAGGAGGTGTTGTGAAGAACAAAGACAAAGGCATAGTGATAGAGTAGTTATGAATAACATTATTATTATGTTATATTTGTTAACCCTTTTTGTATATCTAAACGGTAGGTTTGTAATTTAAAGGTTAGACAACCTGGGATGAATGTATTAACAATATCTATTAATGTGATCTATATTTCTATTTATAAATCAATGGGTAGTTAGATGTTAATTATGTTGTGGATCGTGAACACCAAACTCGGGGGTCAGGTAACCCAGATTTTGGGGCGTCACATCTACTATCTCCTCCAAATTAAAAGTTCATCGTTAATATTTCATTCCTGTAATACTCATCAACAGTTCTTTGTTGTACCCAAGACAAAGAGAAATTGCATCACCTGTCTTCACCTGAACCACTAAAGATTATAGTTAAACTCGTAATTCATATTTATAATCATGTAAATCAACAGTTTCTCTTTGCCACAAAGGCTTAATAGAACGTTTACTCAATATCCTTACCCCAAAGGCTAAAGATATTCAAATGTAATAACAATGATCATACCAATCAGTTGTTTATCTTTGCACTACGGGCCAAAGATATTCAACTATAAAACCAATAGTCATGATCATACCAATCAATTGTCTGTCAGTGCACTACGACCAAAGACATACAATTGTTAACTAATGGTCATGATCCTGCCAATCACATCATCGAATTATCCATGCACTACGGGCCAATGATATTCATTAATATCACCAGTGGTCATGATCATGTCATACACCTGTCCATCTTTGCACTACAGGCCAAAGCTATCATTCAACAGTTCGTCTTTACACGTAAGCCAAAGATATACAACTGTAAAATGAATAATCAACAGTCCATCTTTGCACGTAAGCCAAAAAATATACAACTGTTAACTAATAATCAACATTCCATCTATGCACTACGTACGGACCAAAGATGACTTTCGTTACAATATAAGCATGAGGATGATGACAATGATATAAGCATCAATTAAACGGAATCAAGGATAAATACTAAAGACTTTAAATTTATCCAGAGTTTAAAAATACCCAAATTGTCAACATGATACTGCTTTGTGGAGTAAACTTCAAGAATAATATTCATGTATCAAAAATAACTTTGGACAAAAAAGATTTTAATTTTTGTCGTGAATAGTACCCCGTGAATAGTACTTCAGGAATAGTACCCTAAATAGTACCCCGATATAAAAAGCGCCCGAATACCCGAGTGAATAATATTTGAGTGAATAGTAACTCGTGAATAATATCCTGTAAATAGTACCCCAATATGAAAAGTACCTCGAATACCCGAGTGAATAATATTCGAGTGAATACTAACCGAGTGAATAGTAACTCATGAATAGTAACTCGTGATTAGTTCCCCGGGTGAAAATATTAATATTTAATAAGAAAGTTCAGATCAATATTCCAATGGAACGATACTGGATGAAGCACAAAACTCAAGGATATTCCACTAATTTTAGGAATTATAGAAGCAATACTTATCATAGTAAGTTTAGATTTAAGAATATGAAAAGAAATAACATACGAAATCAGAAATGGATGAATACTTGACGAATCCACATGTATGCATTATTCCTACGCATTAAAGGATAAATACGAAAAATAGTATTCCTTACGAATACAACAAATAATTACCTTACAAATACAACAAATAATATCCCTTGTGAATACAACAAAGAATATTCCTTACCTTAGTAGAAGACTAGATACTGCAATAGTGAAGTAGCAGAATACTCTTCTTCTTGCTCTCTATAGTTTCTCTTGTGAGTCTCAGTGAATTGGTGAGAATAAAAGAAGAATTAAGCTTCTATTTATAGGAGAAATGACTAAATAGTAACTAATTCACAAACGGTTCAGATTGATTTACTATTAGAACGAACGGTCCATATTGATTAATATTAAAACCACAACCGACGGTCCAGATTGATTTACTTTTAAAACCACCACCGACGATTTAGATTGATTTACTTTTAAAATCACTATCGACGGACCAGATTGATTTGCTATTAAAACCACCATCGACGGTCTAGATTGATTTACTATTAAAACCACCATCGACGGTCCAGATTGATTTACTATTGAAACCACCACTAATGGTCTAGATTGATTTACTTAATACACTTTAGTACCCCTAAAGTTTTCCAAGTTTGCATTATTCCCCTCTAACTTTTGTAATTCACTTATCTTTAATAAATACATTTTTAATATTTTAACAATTATTCATTATTAATATTATAATTATAATATTGACAACCAGATCATTCACAGGTAAGAGGGGGCTTTCCGATAAAGATTTCTCCTTATCATGCGTGCGATTAGGTGACCAAACCTTTTTCCTCGATGTAACTTTCTACACATTGTCAATAATGTAAATAATCATATGAATAAACGTGTTTTCTCAATTATTGATTTAATAATATAAAATATAAAGTGCGATGATAATCGTGACAATAATTGAATCAAATAACGTGAGATACTATGCAACAATTATCAGAGCAATAATTGAATAAACAGAGTGGCTTTTACGTAAGCATCAATGATCAATACCGCAATACTACTATGCAACCACGCCAGACATTCTTATACTTTTATCAATCGAAAATTTCAACAGCTTAATTCGGTAAAACTTTCGTCGTTATTTTTATAAAAGTTATTTCAGTCATTTTCTAACTCCAGAAGTTATTCTGTTGTGGGGTCCATCAATGATGGTGTCGTCGTATAGATATTCCCCGACAAAAAGAATATTTCCCGACCAAACGAATATATATTCCCTGACACAACGAATATTTTATATTAACTTGCTTACTTTGTAAAATTTTCATATATCACCCTTAACTTTAAAGTTTTATCAATTCAACCATTTACTAAATAGAATAATAATTATAAAAAAATTGAATACTTTCATTTCATAAAATTCGGGGTCTTACAATAACTAAAGTGACTTCTCACGTAAAGATCAATAATTAATAAGATCTGTATCGCTACTATGCAACCACGCCAGACATCGTACTTTTATCACCGAATATTTCAATAAGAATTTATAAAACTTTTCGCCGTTATTTTTATAAAAGATATATCATCATTTTTTCTAACTCCGACAATAATTTCGTTGTGGGGTCCACCAATGATTATGTCTTCGTATGAATATTTCCTGTTAAAATGAATATTTTCCGACCAATCGAATATTTTATAACAACTTTCATACTTTTCAAAAATTATAAATATTACCCACAACTATAACATTATATCAAATCCACACCATAATATTAAAAAAAATATTTTGAGAAAAATAAATCTTTATTCATAAAAGTTGGGGTCTTACATTATTCATTTTCAATCATGATATATCCTTCTTATATTTAAACTTGTTGGGCAAAGTAGTTGCTCACCCTTGCTATATGATGATAATATTTTTAGTTAAGACGAATGTTTGAAGAAAGATAGAGGCAATGACAAGTACAAGAGTAAATTATTATGCATGTTAACTATATAGTTATCTGGTGTAAGTTATTTATGTAAACCTTTTGAAGATTTTAAAGGTACATATGTAAGTTAAGGTTGTTAGACCTTGGGTTATGTTGTAAGATTTTATTGTACAAACAATTTATATTTATATCTTCCGTATTAGTTATAGAATATGTTTGAAGATGAAGTACCGTAACGTACCAGGTCCGAGGTTTAACATACCCGAATTTGGGGGCGTTACAGTGGTGGGGCCGCCTCTTATAAAAACAAGGCAAGTTTTCTAGAGAGCTCATGAATTCCAGGTATGGCGCAAGGCCAAAATGTGTTAAATCGCGTAAAACAACTTCAATTAATGTTTGTAGAGTGAGTAATATGATTACTGGTTTATAATAAGGAAGAAGGTTCATAAAAAAATTATTTCAATTAAGAATTAATAAATGAGAATTTAATAAATAAAATTCTTATTTTAAGATGTTTAAGTTTAAAATACAGTATGTGTATATGTGTTATATATTGTGAAATATGTGAATTGGTGTGAAGAGAATTTAAATGTTAATTTAATATTTATTGAAGTAAATAAATATTTTAATTGAATTATTTATTGAGATTATGTGATTAATATGGAGTAATGTAATTAAGTGTATTATATTAATTAAATGATTATTTAATATTTAATTAATATGTAATGATTTTATGTTATAGTTCTAATTTAATTGAGATAATGTAGTGATGTGGTAATTGTTACATGAAGTTATAATTAGCGAGTAATTATAATGTGACAATTTTATGTGATTAATTGATGTTAAACTTTTAATTAATTAAATTAATGTTAAGATTTAATTAATTAAAGGATAACATTAAGAATATGTGTTAAAGGATCTATTAAAAGAGTTAAAAGAGTTTTTAAAACCGCTTTTCCCAAACAAGGCCTTACTTTTGTTTTAAACTGTTTTACCCAAAACAAGACCTTAACTATTAAAACCTATTTTAAAATAATATGGTTTTGCCAAACAAGCCTTAGGGCTTTTAAAATTCTAATTTTGTAACTTATATATTAAATTGATAATTAGTATATGTAATTATATTGGGAGTTACATATTCTATAATTATATGTGTTATATGTATATTGTATATACACTAAGTTATTATGTTAGATTTCTAAACCTAAGTCTAAACTAAGAACAATAGAGAAGAAGAGAGAATAAGAGTTATAGGAGTCTAGGAGGGTCTTGGATGGAGAAAAGAAAAAAAGGAGCTACTTTGAAGGATCAAGAAGGCTTGCAAGAAGAAGAAAAAGGTAAAATTGAAAATTTTCAATTTTGTGCTCTTTTTTTGTTAGATCTTTATGAACCAAGCAACTTTTGTTTTGGATCATTAAAAAAAAACTCATGATTTACATGAGTATTGGTATTTTATATGTGTATCAAAGTATTTTTGAAATCAAAAGTTAGATCCAAAGTGAGAAAATCAAGTTTTGTACCAAAAGGTTTAAGAAAAAGCTTTCCTTTGTATGCTATATATATTTTTATGTTGTTAGATTCTTGGGTTCATGTGGTTAATGGTTTAAAACATGTTAGCATGCTAGATACATGAGTTAAGGGCAAAACCCCTTTGGAATCACTCAAATATGTTAAGAAATGAGCAAGTTATGAATTAAATCCCAAACTACCTTAATCATTGAACACAAGCTATTGATCAGTCACTTCATTCATTTTTCGGGACCAAAACAGAACCAAAATAGATGTTTGATATATGGAAACTATAGTTCGGGAAAATACAATCCAACGATACCTATTGGACCTAAATCCGATTTGTAGATTTTCGTTTTATAAGCGTTTAGTTAAGGACCCCAAATCTAAAAAATGAACCAACTATTGAAGAAAACCTTGTCGACCACCAGTCACTTTGGGCCTGATTTTCGGGACCTAGACAGATTGGAATTTGGTGTTTGATAACTGAAAACTGTAGTTCAAGAAGATACGGATCCAACGAGTTCAATTGGGCCTCAATCGGAGTTGTGGATCTCGTAATACAAGCGTTTCTGTAAAAGACTCCAAAACTGAAAATGTTTACAAGGCATGTAATGGTCAGTCGGTAGTGGCCTATTTTCAGGGTTCTATACTGGGCCAAATGGACCATTTCTTGAGCCTAAAACGTAGCTCGGGAAGTCACGGTTCTAACGATACCAAGTGGGCCAAAATCGGACTTGTAGATTACCGCTCACAAGTGTTTTTCGTGGAGGACCCCAACTTTAAACGAAAATTATAGAATAAATAGAAAATAAATATTAGAAATTCATAATAAATTTGTAAAAAATTATTTTAAAGCCTAAAAATGGTTTTTAATAATTTGAAATATATTTCATTAATATTTTAATATTTTTAAATATTAATGATAGTTAATTTATTTAATTATTATATTAAATAAATTACTTAAAAATGATTTTAATACTTTTTAAAAATCATTTTTGAAATTATATTAAAGTGTAAGGAAATATTTTAAGTTATTTTTAATGACTTTTAATATTTTGTGATGAATTTCATTAATAAATTAATATTAATGATAATGGATTTATTTAATAAATATATTAAATAAATTGTGAAAAATTAGAATTAATGTTTTAAAAATCATATAAAAATGATTTAAGGGTTAGAAAAATATTTTAAGTTATAAAATATAACTTTTGATATTTTGTCATGAAAACACTAATATTTTAATATTAATGGCAATTATTGGATAATGGATTTAATCTGCTTAAAAATCATATAAATATGATTTTATGGTATTAAAATACTTTGAAATATTATAAATATATTATAATATTATGACATGTATTTCATTAATATTTGATATGAAATAAATATTAATGATAATGGAATTAAGTAGTATTTAATTCATATTAATATGATATTAATGATTGAAAAATCATGATAAATGATAATAATTATCTAAAAATTATTATAAGTCATTGAAAAATATTTTGACTGAAAATGAAATTATCTAAGGTAAATGTAAAGCATTTAGGCAAAGTCTTATGGAAATTAGACTCATGAATTATCCGACTAGACCGGTGGGATGTCAGAAATTGTACCGAATTCAACTCGAACTAAATAGTTTGACTTGATACCAAATTTTAGGTATTTTATAGACTGATAGGATTATGTGGTAATTTGTTAGGTTATATTATAATTGTATTTAATAGTACTATACTGTGATGATATTATTATAATATTTGGAGATCGGTATTATCTATATTAGGTCTTCGATAAAGCGCGATATAGGTTGTGTAATTCAGAATAATCAATGGTACATGCAAGTTCTCTAACTCGATCTCGAGTTGATATTTTTGAAATATGATTGGGGTTAATCATTCTTGATTATACCATGTCTATGAATTATTGATTCGCACTCTGCACTGCATATTGCATGTATTCATCATCATCGTATGAAAGGTCGATCACCTTCATTACCATTTGGTCCATTGATTTATTCATGTTCATTATTCGTTCAACTATGAAAATTTATTCATGCTCTTTCACAATGTATATATTGTAGAAAGTTAGCCAGCTTATTGTTCAATTCTTTCAATCATGATATATCCTTAATTGAACTTATACTTGCTGGCAAAATTATTGCTCACCCTTGCTATATCATGATAAACATTGCAGATTAGGACGAATACGCTCGATATCACGAAAAAGTCAAAGACAAGTCAGCTTTGGATTATATGTGCAGCTAAATTTGTAACAATAATGTATGATAATAACTTTGTATGTCTGATAGGATATTGATTTAGGTATTATGTGAAGGTTCTCGACCTTGGGGATAGTGTGTAATGTTTAATGTATAAACAATTTATGTTTATATCTTTCGTAATAGACATAGAAATAGTATACCGATTCGTGGTGATTTGGGACCCGAATTGGGGGTATTACGATTGGTATCAAAGTCGATAGGTTATACCCTTAGTAAGAGTACCTTAGGCTATGACCTTAGGTTAAAAGAATAAGAAGTTAAGTTTAAGTTACGTATAATGAAAAGGTGATTCTTTTCACATACGTAGATGTATATATGAGTTTAGTCCTAGAAATGTTATAAGAAGAATATTAGAATGGCGAGGATAAAACTCAAATAAAATATTGAGTAACGTGAATTATATTAAATTCTTAAAGGAAGAGTTAATAAATAAACAAGAAGATTCAAAAGAAGAATCTTGAAGAGATATGTAGATAAGAATCGGGAGTTACCTAACTCCAATAGCCAAGATAATGAATAATGATGAATAGACAAAAAGCAGCGTAAGATTAAAAGCATAAATGAAATCATAAATGATGAAAAAAGGAAAGAAAGAGGATCGTAAAACAAAACGATCACAAGTTAAGAAAAAAAATTTTAAAGGAGATGATTATAGAATAAGATCACGACGTGATCTCTTTTAAAGTTATAAAAGAAAAAGATGGTCTGTAATGTTTGAATAATTATAGCTTGATGCTATGAAGATAATGTACTATGAAATAGTGCGAGATAACTCACGAGGAGTTATAGATGATGAGATATGAAAAATTATATATCGAGCGAAGAGAGCAGAAGTTATAAGCAAGATAGAGTTAGGTGGGATTTCAATTGAGGACTCATGTGATGGTGAGTTGTACAAACCTTTGTATATGGGCGAGGGTTTTGTGCTAGCACTTTTCGCTTTATCACATTGATAATCATTGGAATGTTGGTGTCGCTATTATCAATGTATATGTGGCGAAAAAAAGTGATTCTTTTCTCATGTGTATATTTGATAGTTAGAAACTATTAAGATTAGTCGATATTATTAAGATTAGGTACGGTTTAAAAACTAATGCATATGGTAAGTTCATGACTCATAATAATATGGTATGTTTTGAACCCCTCGTGAATGGACGCCTATGGTTACGACTAGGATAAGTTCTTAAACTCATATTATTGTGGCAAGTCCGAACTTCCAATGTGTAGTAAGTTTGATGAACTATATTGGGGGGTATAGGAAGATTGTAAGTTGAAATACAAGAATACTTAGTATAAGAGCATTGGTGGTGCTAGAAATAAAAGAAGTAGTCGATAATGAGGTAATGGAGTAAAAAAAATGAAATTGATGGAGAAAATTAGGTATTCAAAATCTTCTAGCTTTGCTAGATTTTTTCAATTTATTGAATTCGTCTTGATGTTTGCACTTCTATTTTTTTCTTGAAAAACATTGGATCAAATGATGGAACCAATGAGTTTTAAAAATAATATCGTTATTATTATATATACTATGCTAATTGTTTTGGCTAGACAAAAATGATTTAAAAATATCAAAATGTATTTTGTTTTTTTTCATAGTCATTAAGGCATCACTAAATATGATGTTGATTTGACAAACGAGGAAGTCATCAATGTAATTAAACCTGGTGTTGGATGTGATCATAAGATCGTCAACCCACTATGGTATAATGTAGCATGACAAAAGTCATATAATGATGAATCCTCAACGTACTATCGAGATAATATGCGTATCATCATCATCATAAAAAAGGATTTTTGGTTTTCTTTAAACTAAGAAAGATATGCCATATGAATTGGATAAAATTATTTCGATTGATGTCCGAATTTTTGCTAGAAGTCTATGCTACTTGATTCAGCTAGACAAATATTGAAAGATGTTTATGGAATTCGAGCGTTTTTGGTCAAACTATGCCAAACCAAATTGTTTTGGTGCGGATTCAGATGTTAAGAAGCTGAGGTGAACAACCCTATAAAAGGGGACATGTTATCGGAGACAATAGTTCCGAATGTAACGCATATAGTCGTTACGATGTACTACGTTTGGGCTGACGTAGGGAATGCGATAAATTTGCCACCCTAGAAATACCGATGTGGTTTATATAGTGTGAAGTACCGGGGGTGAAGCACTATTAAACCTAGAAAGAAGTTCAAGGTCTTGCGACCACTCAGCATTATTGGAATCTTTTAAATTCCTGAGTTATTTATATCGCTTCCCAATTATTGAGCAATTGTGGAAGATTCTTATTATTCTGATGGAGAATGTAGCGAGAAGAATAGCCCTTAGAAAGAAGTAGTTGTAGAACGCTTTAATCCAGTGAATAGAGATTAACGTAAAATCTATTTTGATAGATTGAATGAATGAAGATTAATAAATAAAATTTCGAGGACGAAATTCGTAGAAGAAAGGGTGAATGTAATATCCCGAGTGTTTATGATAACGATCCTTAGAAAAGGAAATGAATGGGTTAAAGAATATATAATATTTGATATATGATATATGTGTGTTTTAATTGAAGGTTATGTAATAAAACCTAAAAGTTGTTGAAGAAATGAATGAAGTATATATATATATATATATATAATATTAACTTTTGCTAAGTTAACGTGTTGAAGTTATTCAACGATAATTGTGAAAGAGATTTTGCAAAAAAAAAGAGTAAGGGAGGTTTCGTTTGATTCCGAGGATGGAATCCTTATAAGGAGGAAGGATGTGACATCCCAGATTTTTTTAAATTAATAAATGAGAATTTAATAAATAAAATTCTTATTTTAAGATGTTTAAAAATACAGTATGTGTATATGTGTTATATATTGTGAAATATGTGAATTGGTGTGAAGAGAATTTAAATGTTAATTTAATATTTATTGAAGTAAATAAATATTTTAATTGAATTATTTATTGAGATTATGTGATTAATATGGAGTAATGTAATTAAGTGTATTATATTAATTAAATGATTATTTAATATTTAATTAATATGTAATGATTTTATGTTATAGTTCTAATTTAATTGAGATAATGTAGTGATGTGGTAATTGTTACATGAAGTTATAATTAGCGAGTAATTATAATGTGACAATTTTATGTGATTAATTGATGTTAAACTTTTAATTAATTAAATTAATGTTAAGATTTAATTAATTAAAGGATAACATTAAGAATATGTGTTAAATGATCTATTAAAAGAGTTTAAAGAGTTTTTAAAACCGTTTTCCCAAACAAGGCCTTACTTTTGTTTTAAACCTGTTTTACCCAAACAAGACCTTAACTATTAAAACCTGATTTTAAAATACTATGGTTTTGCCAAACAAGCCTTAGGGCTTTTAAAATTCTAATTTTGTAACTTATATATTAAATTGATAATTAGTATATGTAATTATATTGGGAGTTACATATTCTATAATTATATGTGTTATATGTATATTGTATATAATATACACTAAGTTATGTTAGATTTTTAAACCTAATTCTAAACTAAGAACAAAGAGAAGAAGAGAGAATTTGGAGTTATAGGGAGGAGTAGGAGGGTCTCTTGATGGAGAAAAACTTAAAATCAGAAAAAAAAAAAAGGATCAAGAAGGCTTGCAAGAAGAAAAAAGGTAAGAAATTGAAAATTTATAATTTTGTGCTCTTTTTTTTGTTAGATCTTTATGAACCAAGCAACTTTTGTTTTGGATCTTTAAAAAACTCTCATGATTTACATGAGTATTGGTATTTTATATGTGTATCAAAGTATTTTTGAAATCAAAAGTTAGATCCAAAGTGAGAAAATCAAGTTTTGTACCAAAAGGTTTAAGAAAAAAAAGCTTTCCTTTGTATGCTATATATATATTTTATATTTAGATTCTTGGGTTCATGTGGTTAATGGTTTAAAACATGTTAGAATGCTAGATACATGAGTTAAGGGCAAAACCCCTTTGGAATCACTCAAATATGTTAAGAAATGAGCAAGTTATGAATTAAATCCCAAACTACCTTAACTGTTGAACACAAAGCTCTTGATCAGTCACTTACATCCATTTTTCGGGACCAAAATAGAACCAAAATAGATGTTTGATACATGGAAACTATAGTTCGGGAAAATACAAATCCAACGATACCTATTGGACCTAAATCCGATTTGTAGATTTTTTTTTATAAGCGTTTAGTTAAGGACCCCAAATCTAAAAAATGAACCAACTGTTGAAGAAAACCTTGCTGACCAGTCACTTTGGGCCTGATTTCTGGGACCTAGACAGATTGGAATTTGGTGTTTGATAACTGAAAAATGTAGTTCAAGAAGATACGGATCCAACGAGTCTGATTGGGCCTCAATCGGAGTTGTGGATCTCGTAATACAAGCGTTTTTGTAAAAAGACTCCAAAAGCTGAAAATGTTTACAAGGCATGTAATGGTCAGTCGGTAGTGGCCTATTTTTCAGGGTGCTATATCTTGGGCCAAATGGACCGTTTCTTGAGACTAAAACGTAGCTCGAGAAGTCACGGTTCTAACGATACCAAGTGGGCCCAAATCGCACTTGTAGATTACCGTCTACAAGTGTTTCTGTGGAGGACCCCAACTTTAAACGAAAATTATAAAATAAATATTAGAAATTCATAATAAATTTGTAAAAAATTATTTTAAAGCCTAAAAATGGGTTTTTAATATTTTAGAATATATTTCATTAATATTTTAATATTTTTAAATATTAATGACAGTTAATTTATTTAATTATTATATAAAATAAATGACTTAAAAATGATTTTAATACTTTAAAAATCATTTGAAATTATATTAAAGTGTAAGGAAATATTTTAAGTTATTTTTAATGACTTTTAATATTTTGTGATGAATTTCATTAATAAATTAATATTAATGATAATGGATTTATTTAATAAATATATTAAATAAATTATGGAAAATTAGAATTAATGTTTTAAAAATCATATAAAAATGATTTAAGGGTTAGAAAAATATTTTAAGTTATAAAATATAACTTTTGATATTTTGTCATGAAAACACTAATATTTTAATATTAATGGCAATTATCGGATAATGGATTTAAGCTGTTTAAAAATCATATAAATATGATTTTATGGTATTAAAAATACTTTGAAATATTATAAATATATTATAATATTATGACATGTATTTCATTAATATTTGATATGAAATAAATATTAATGATAATGGAATTAAGTAGTATTTAATTCATATTAATATGATATTAATGATTGAAAAATCATGATAAATGATAATAATTATCTAAAAATATTATATAAGTCATTGAAAAATATTTTGACTGAAAATGAAATTATCTAAGGTAAATGTAAAGCATTTAGGCAAAGTCTTATGGAAATTAGACTCATGAATTATCCGACTAGACCGTCGGGATGTCGAAATTATCTTAATTCAACTCGATTTGAAATAGTTTGACTTGATCTCAAATTTTTAGGTATTTTATAGACTGATAGGATTATGTGGTAATTTGTTAGGTTATATTATAATTGTATTTAACAGTACTATATTGTGATGATATTATTCTAATATTTGGAGATCGGTATTATCTATATTAGGTCTTCAGACAAAGCGATATAGGTTGTGTAACGGTAATCAATGGTACATGCAAGTTCTCTAACTCGATCTCGAGTTGATATTTTTGAAATATGCTTGGGGTTAATCATTACTGATTATACCATGTCTATGAATTATTGATTCGCACTCTGTGCACATTGCATGTATTCATCAGGTATGAAAGGCTGATCACCTTCATTACCATTTGGTCCAGTTGATTTATTCATGTTCATTATTCGTTCAGCTATGAAAATTTATTCATGCTCTTTCACAATGTATATATTGTAGAAAGTTAGCCAGCTTATTGTTCAATTCTTTCAATCATGATATATCCTTAATTGAACTTATACTTGGTTGGGCAAAATTGTTGCTCACCCTTGCTATATCATGATAAACATTGCAGATTAGGACGAATATCGTCGGATCTGAGGAAAAGTCAAAGACAAGTCGACTTTGGATTATATGTGCATAACTAAATTTATAATAATAATGTATGATAATAACTTTGTATATCGATAGGATATTGATTTAGGTATTATGTGAAGGTTCTCGACCTTGGGGATAGTGTGTAATGTTTAATGTATAAACAATTTATGTTTATATCTTTCGTAATAGACATAGAAATAGTAGTAGCATTAATTCGTGGTGATTAATCCTAATGGTGATTTGGGACCGTATATTTGATAGTTAGAAACTATTAAGATTAGTCAGATATTATTAAGATTAGGTACGATTCTTAAAACTAATGCATATGGTAAGTTCTTGACTCATAATAATATGGTATATTTTAAACCCCTCAAATGAATGGGCGCTTTATGGTCTGACTAGGATAAGTTCTTAAACTTATATTATTGTGGCAAGTCCTGAACTTCTAATGTGTAGTAAGTTTGATGAACTATACTGGGCGTATAGGAAGATTGTAAGTTGAAATATAAGAATACTTAGTATAAGAGCATTGGTGGTGCTAGAAATAAAAGAAGTAGTCAGTGATGAGGTAATGGAGTAAAAATTGAAATTGATGGAGAAAATTAGGTATTCAAAATCTTCTAGCTTTGCTAGATTTTCCAAATTTATTGAATTTGTGCTGATGTTTGCACTTCTATTTTTTTCTTGAAAAACATTGGATCAAATGATGGAACCAATGAGTTTTAAAAATAATACCGTTATTCGTATGTCTATACTAATTGTTTTGGCTAGACAAAAATGAGTTAAAAATACCAAAATGTATTTTTTTTTCCCGTAGTCATTAAGGCATCACTAAATATGATGCTGATTTGACAAACGAGGAAGTCATCAATGCAATTAAACCTGGTGTTGGATGTGATCATAAGATCGTCAACCCACTATGGTATAATGTAGCATGACAAAGTCATATAATGACTGAATCCTCAATGTACTATCGAGATAGTATGGTATCATGTCATCATAAGAGGATTTTTGGTTTTCTTTAAACTAAGAAAGATATGCCATATGAATTGGATAAAATTATTTCGATTGATGTCCGAATTTTTGCTAGAAGTCTATGCTACTTGATTCAGCTAGACAAATATTGAAAGATGTTTATTGAAAGATGTTTATCTTCGTTCAATATTCGTAAAAAATATTATTTTTGTTCAATATTCGTAAGGGGTATTATTTTCTTTCAATATTCGTAAGAAATATTATTTTCTTCAATACTCTATAGTATGTAAGTAATATTATTTCGTTTTATATTCCTAAATCTACACTTATTTTGATATGTATTGCTTCTATACAACTTGAAATTAGTAGAATATCCTTGAAATTTGCGCTTTATCTAGTATCATTTCACTAAAATATTTTTCTGAACATTCGTGTTAAATTTATTCTTTTCATGTTGGGGTACTATTCATACATACGATACTATTCATACATACAGAACTATTCACGGGGTACTATTAACTCGGATACTATTCACCCAGAGTGCTATTCACGATAAAAATTAGTTTCTTTTCTGTCCAAATTATTTTTGATACATGAATATCATTCTTGAATTTTACTCCACAAAGTAGTTATCATGTTGACAATTTGGACATTCTTAAACTCTGGATAAATTGAATTATAAATCTTTAATATTTATCCTTAATCTCACTTGATTGACATTTTATATCATTGTCATCATCCTCATGCTTATATTGTGGTGAAAGTCATCTTTGGCCTGTAGTGCATAGATGGACTGTTGATTGGTATGATTATGACCAGGAATTATGTATTGGTATAATCATGACCTGTAATGTTATAAATGATGTGGTAAAAGTCCTTATTGGACGGTAGTGTATTAATGGACAGTTGTTTGGCATGATCCTGACCACTGGTGATAATAACGAATATCCTTGACCCGTAGTGCATGAATAATTTGTGGATGTGATACTAACGAATATCATTGGCCGTAGTGCATGGATAATTCGGTGATGTGGATTATTTATTGAGTTGTGTTATAGAGATAAAATATTGATGATGAACTTTTAAATCATAGAATATAGTAGACATCATGCTCTACTTGACTCTTCTAATTGATTATTTGTTCCGCTACAGTTAAACTTGTTGTCTATTTTATTCTATCAGTTTTTACACTGTTAAAGACTAAAGATAATTTATTCTACATTATCTTAGTCATAATATTCTTTACTGGGCTTGTTGAGCTAAGTCAAAATTTAATTTGTACGTGGTTGAAAGTTTTACCGTTTGGAAAAATAATAGACCATTTCTTGGGAAAAGTTTTCCTAACTTGTTAAGTTAATCAGGTGATGTTACCGTTGCAATCTTATTTCTATAAATAAGGTTGATCTCACTTAGTTAAATACATCTTCTTTATATATATATATATATATATATAAGCATTTATTTCTATACATATTTTATTATATATGCTCAGTTTAATTTTTTAAGTATGAGTAAGAAAAATTAGAAGTTGTTCCAGTGTCATTAAACTATTTTAAGTGTTGATTATTTGGGTGAAGAGCCATTGAATCCTAGAGTAGATTTTCGTTAGTGATCTTAGCACCGAGAAAAATTCTACGAGGGATGAATTTTTTATTGAAGGATAGTACACGATATGCCTCTGCTCAACATAATTCGCTATAAATCGATAAGTCCTATTTCAGTCTCTCTTTATTTTATAATTGAACCCTATAATTTATTCGTGTTCTCCAACACTTAATCGTGACAAGTTATTATAAGCTTACATATATGAAAGTTGAGAAATTATAACTAGTACAATTTTTACTTCACTTGAAATATAGTGAACTAAACTCCACCTCAAGTTTTATATTTTTTATTGCAGTTGGAGCAATTTATTTAAAAGGTTATAAAAAAATTTATGATATGGTATGAAGGAAAGCTACTAAGTTTATTTGACTTAATAACCTCACAAAGACTTGCTTTTAGATGATTTTGTGTTTATGCTCATCTAATTGTACTGTGATAACAATCAATTTTGATGTAAGTTTTGTTAACAAATATAAAGTATCATAGCAACCAAATACAAAAAAATAAATAATGTGACCATTAAAAAGAAGGTCAACATATATGTTAATGCCAAATTTGTACGCCTGATAAAATCATCAAAACAACAGGCCAAAAAAGCACTAATAGTTGTTGGAATAATTGATTGTGTTGTTGTGAAGTCAAACTCACAAAATACACTCAGATAAACATACACACATTATTGTGAAAGAAATGAAATATGGACACAATAATTTTACGTGGAAACTCAAATGAGAAAAAACCACGATGAGAGATAAGAAATTCTCTATAAAAATAATATGGAGAGTACAAATTGTTTATTCCTATCTTCCTTCTCCTCACAATCCATATTTTCTCACTTTTCTCTGTTGTACTTTATTGTGTTCTCCTCCTAAAGCCTTGTTTATTGTTGTATTTATAAATGTCATGTCCACCCGAATCCAATTAGAAGTAGGAGTCCTTTTTAGAATCACCTTATAACTATAATTAATTACTGATCGATTACTTCCCAAATTAGATCTCCTTATCTCCCCCAAATAAGGAAAAACAATCTCACTTTAATAAAGACTCTCTTACTATTTGAGCAAGCTGTCAAAATAAATGTAGATGGGTCAACACCAGATCTGAATCATTAAATAAATTGGGCTACATCTTGGCCAGACCTAAATAATAACATCCAACATTTCTCCCACTCTCTTGTTATAAAGGATTTATAATAGGAGAGTAATAAAAAAAGTCCACCATCCCCTCCGACTGACATGTTGGTAAAACTGTTGAACCCACCATATCCACTGCCAAATCAATCAAATCCACTGTCGAACATAAGAACCTCCAACATTCTTGAATCTGTCGAACCCTAAAACAACAAGAAAAGAGATGCCTCTAAAATGCTTCTGAAGATTTATCAAAGCCACATCCAAATCCCAAATTTCTAAATTTATTCCCATAATTTAACGCCACTTTCGAACTACCTTCCAAATATCAAACTTGAGAAAAATCCCCAACTCCCAAACTACAAGTCGAACACGCCTCTTTGAAGTGAATTACCCAAAGTCCACGGGTATATAAGAGCCTTTCCATTTAACTATCCAACCAAGGAAGAATATCAAAACTCTTTTGATGAAAAATGTCTAAATCTACCGGAACTACCTGAATACTTACTCCATAATCATTTGCCCACTATCCAACATCATCGAAAATTTGAACTGAAAAATCATTAACTTCATCCACAATCGTTGAGCCGTCTAGATATAAAATCCATGATGCTAATAATTGTTTCCCCCGCAGCTACTCATGAATTTGATCCTCCCTCATTTTTGGAAAATATTCATTCTATCACAAAGCATGCCAATGACTGTCCTTCAATTGTCATTTGCAGCCGACCACCCAAGACAAACCAAATGAACTCCACCACTCAAGCAACCACCCTACCAATGCCTATTTGAACCTCTGCACAAACCTCTTACTCTAACTCAGACACATTGTAGCCTCCTCAATTGCGATAAAAATTTATGCCCGCACATAGGCGTATGACAAGTCTTTTAGTGGAGTGATTAGGATATCCTGAAAGTAGTATGCATACATGCCAATCATGCATGATGATAAAGCCTATACTTTTTAATCAATCTTATTTATTTATTAATAAAAGTATTTATTTACTAAAGGCATTTAATTTATCTATATGACGTTTTAATAATATGTGATAAACCCATAGTTTTAAGCAATACTTTTAGAATCATGATGAGATCATGCTAATGAGATCTAAATTCTTAGATAGCTTAAAAACTAAAATGTTCCCAATCAATGGATTACTAAAAAGGGGATTAGTGAATTCGGATATATTAGTACATACGTTGCTTGCTCATTGGATGAGGATGGTTGATCTCATGATCATTTGTGTGGAGACATTAAAGCAAGTATGTAGGTGCTTATTGGAGAATAAGTTCACTGAACGTTACTCGCTAAGGAATACCTAATGGAGTTTTGCTTGCCTGTCAATAGGAATTCCTAAAGTGATAGTAGTACAAGTGATCCTTAGACTTGAGATCTTCATAGTATCTTGTATATAATGATTTATACTTTGACTTATTTCTTAAGACCCTCAGGGTATATCAAAGGGTATGCTTGGGTATAATGAGTTATATATGGAGATAATGAATGATCAATAAAGAATCTACCGCTTCTAGTAAAAGAAGAGATATGCCCTATGTGATTCGATAAATGACAACACAGGAATCCTTGGCCAAGGTGGAATGAAATTAGAAAGTAGTTTCTAATTTGCATTTATTCGGAGTTGTGCATTTGGGAATCAAAATACATATAATTAAATAAAATAAGACTTGACAGTAATTCCATGTCTTATATTTAATTGGGACATTGTATGGTGGAAGGATTAAATTGTACGATAACTATTTACTCATATGTTCTTTTATGATTAATGTTGAAATCTATATTAACTGGAAAGTCGTTGATCGCTAAGGAGGCTTATCCTTATTGTAGAATAAATATAATTTATTTAAATAAATTAATAGTTTGATTTATTTATTTAAATGAGATTAGAATTGTTCTAATTAATTTATTCACAACTGGTTTAGTATGGAGAACCTAAAGGGTAACACCATAAAAGGAAGAATAATTATTTAAGAAGTTAATGACATAATCGTAATAATATGTTAAGAGTACTTAATTTAATCTATGGTGATAGAGTAAATTAAATAGCTTAAAATTTATTATTTAATATTTTAAAATAATAAATATAAATTAATAAGAGGAGTCTTATTAATATTATTATAATAATTATTATTTTAATTTTTAAAGGAGTTTGAGAATTAATTTAACATTAGTACTCTCATTTATTTCTAATAGGATTAGGAGGCAAATTAATTAAAAGAGTTTAATTAATTATCCCTAATAATATTAGGGAGCCTGATTAATTAAAGGAGTTTAATTAATTAAATAATACCCTATTTTAATTATATTAAAAGGGTTGACATAATATCTTTATAAGAGGAGTCTTATATAAGATATTGTGTAATGTGATTCTAATAGTTGGAGAGTACGCCCCTTTTTCTATACAGATAGAAAACTAGGGTTTAAGCCAATACACCCTTCTTCTTGATTCTTGCTCTTGCTTGGTGGATCACCTCTAGAGGCCAAACGCTTGGGTGGCTGACGTTGATCAAAAGAAAGAATCAAACCCGCGTAGTCAAAGAGAGCACGAAGGATATTAAGAGTTGAACTTGTACTTGAGGAAACTTGAATTTTCAAGGGTATGGTTATGCTTCTCCTACTCTTTTAGATTGATAATAAATCACAAGAACGATCATGGTTTATGGTTTGTAAGAAAAATTTTAAAATCCATTTTTACTTCGCTTTCGCTTTGTTTATGTGATTTGATTGCATATGTTTATTTCTAGCAAACCTAACATATCCTTCGTGAGCTTTTGTGAACAACCAATGTTAAGTGAGGATTTGGTATGCCGATGTTGAGTAAGTTTTAAGTAAGTTGTTTTCAAATCTCAATAAGATGTCTACCTTTTGTCTCCTCTCTCCATAGATCATCATTGTTTGCCTACCTTATTTCTTTCTGTTATACCTGTTTCTGCCTTATTACACCGAAAGAATGCTCTCAAACGCTAGGGAGGTTTTGATCCAACCTTATATCACCATAATAGCTATCCCGACCCCTATAGGAGGCTTTGATCTGACCTATATCGTCATAATAGTTGTCTCGACCCCTAGGGGAGGCTTCGATCCGACTTTATATCACCATCCGACCTTATATTGCTATATTAGTCTTCTCGACCCTTGGGAGGCATTGATCCGACCTTATATCGCCATCCGACCTTATATCGCCATCCGACCTTATATCTCCATAATAGTCGTCCCGCCCCCTGTGGGAGGCTTCAATCCGAACTTATATCACCATAATAACCTTCTTGACCCCTATGAAAGGCTTTGATCAACATTATATGTGATGCCCCTAGAATAGATCCACACAAACCATTCTAAGTCGCCAAATACATGATACATAATTTAAATACAAACTTCAATCATACAACTATAGTGTAAAATACGAAAACATAATGCAAAGAGTTTTAATACAAATATTATCTCCTAGATAATATCCAAACTCAAATAAAGTTATTATTACAATTATTGTCACACTATTTTACAAAATAGTGAGGACTACTATAAGAACCATCTTGGACCATTACTCCAATCCCCGACTAGTCCCAGCTACATTCTCACCTTTTGAGAAGAACAATGGAACCAAAAGGAAAAGGGTGAGCTCAACTAGCCCAGTAAGGAATATTATGACTAACATAATGTAAAACAAATTATCCTTAGTCCTCAACAGGGAAAAATCTGATAAAATACAATAGACAACAACTTTTAGATCAACAACTGTAGTGGAAAAGCAATCCATTAGAAAAGTCAAGAAGAGAATGATGTCTACTATCTTCTATGATTTAAAAGTCCATCATTAATATTTTATCCATGTAACACCAATCAATAATTATTTTCAATCAATGAATTATCTATGCACTACGAACCAAAGATAATCGTTTGTATCACTAGTGGTCATGATCATGTCAAACACCTGTCCATCTATGCACTACGGGCCAAAGAGGACTTTCACCAAAAACCTTTATCAGTAACATCAAAGGTCATGAATATACCAATACATAATTCCTGGTCATAATCATACCAATCAACAGTCTATCTATACACTACGGGCCAAAGATAACTTTCGGCACAATAAAAAAATGAGGATGATGACAATGATATAAGGAATCAATTAAGCGAGATCAAGGAAAAATATTAGAGATTTTTAATTCAATTTATTCAGAGTTCAAGAATATCCAAATTGTCAACATGATCACCAATTGTGGAGTAAAAATTCAAGAATGATATTCATGTATCAAAAATAATTTGGACAGAAAAGAAATCAATTTTGTCGTGAATAGTTTCCTGTTAATAGTATCCCGGATGAATAACACTCAAATAAAAAGTACCCCCAATGAATAGTACCATAAATGAATAGTACCCCGAATGAATAGTATCCCAAATGAATAGTATTCCAATTTCCATAAGAAAATTCAGACCAATAGTGAAATAATAATAGATGAAGTACAAAGTATTGAGAATAGTCCACTAATTTTAAGGATTTTCAACATTTAATAATAAAGTTATGGAAACAAACAATAAATTTGTACCATAAATGGAGAAATACAAAAGAAGACGACATCCCTTGATGAGTACAAAAGAAATAACATCTCATACGAGTATAAACGAATATACAAAACTAAATATGGATTTTCACCTGTCATGCGGTAATTCGCATAGACAGATTATTTTCACAATTAATAAGGAATGAATACGAAGGATTATTCACCATGCATGCGGTAGTCTGCGTAGATAGGTTACTCCCGTAGATTAATAAAGAATGAATACTAATGATCATTCACCATGCATGCGGTAGTCCGCATAGATAGGTTACTCCCGCAGATTAATAAAGAATGAATATGAAGGGTTATTCATCATGCATGCGGTTGTCTACGTAGACAGGTTACTCCCGCGGATTAATAAAGAATGAATACGAAGGGTCATTCACCATGCATGCGGTAGTCTGCGTAGACATGTTACTCCCGCAGATTAATAAAGAATAGAATGACAACCCTTATGAGTATTGAAAGAAAATAACATTCTTTACGAATACGAAAGAATAATACCCCTTACCTTAGTAGAAGATTGGATACTGCAATAGTGAAGTAGCAGAATACTCTTCTTCTTTCTCTCTATAGTTTTTATCTCTAGAGTTTCAATAAATTCGTAAGAAATAATGTAGGAATGAGCTTCAATTTATAGGAGAATGGACTAAATAGTAACCAATTCATGAACAGTCTAGATTGATTTACTATTAAATGGACTGTCTATATTGATTTACTATTAAAATTTAAAGCAACGGTCCATACAGATTTACTATTATAACTTTAACCAGCGATCCATATTGATTTGCTATTATAACTTCAACCAACGGTCTTAAAAATTAGCACATCTCCTCATAGAATACTAAGCCAAACTTATAACAAACGCCTCATAACAAACCCCTCTATTTATATCAAAAATTGAATAAATATTTACCACAAATCACTTATCTTTAATCAACATATTTTTAATCTTTCAACAATTATTCATTATTTAATATTATAACTCACAATATTGACAACCAGATCGTTCCTAGGAAATAGAGGGCTTTTCGATAAGGATTTCTCTTTATTGGCGTGCAATTAAATAACCTAACCCCTTTCCTCGACAGAAATTTCTAGATATTGTAAATAATGCAAATAATAATATGAATAAATGTGTCATCTCAATTATTAATTTAATAATATAAAATATTGTGCAGATGATACCGTGAAAATAATGGAATCAATAATATGAGATAGCAACTACTGTAGCAATTATTGAATGTGACTAAGTGACTTCTTACGTAAGCATCAATAATCAGAGATATCTTGTCTAATACCGCAAAAGCTATTGTGCAACAACGCCAGATTATTAAACTTTTATCACCAGGTATTTCAACAGTTTAACGGTAAAAGTATTACCGTTATTTTTTTTATAAAAAGGTTATCTCGTCGCTTTCTATATTTGACAGTCATTCCGTTGTGGGGTCCATTAATTATTGTGCCTTCGTACGAATATTCCCCGATAAAAAGAATATTTTCCTACCAAACGAATATTTTATGACCACTTGCTTACTTCGCAAAATTTGCACATATCACCCATAACTATAGAATTATATCAAATCAACACCTTACTATTCATAATAATATTTAGAGAAAATTAAATCTTTATTTATAAAAATTGGGGTCTTACATTATATCACCATAATAGTCGTCCTGTCCCATTGGGAGGCATTGATCCGGCCTTATATCGCCATAATAGTCATCCCGGCCTCTATGGGAGGTATTTATCCGACATTATATGAACATACGAACTTATATCACCATAATACCCATGATGACCCATGTGTGAGGCAATGATCCGATCTTATATCACCATAATAGCTATCCCGATCCTCTGTGAGAGGCATTGATTCGACTTTATATCACCATAATAGTCATCCCGATCCCTAGGGGAGGCATTGATCCGACCTTATATCACTATAATAGTCTTCCCAAACCCTATGGGAGGCTTCGATCTGACCTTATATTCATTAGTCACTCCATCACAGCCTCTTTGATTTTTTTAGAATTTTTAGCTTCTTCCCCATCTATAGTGCCTCCTACCACATGATCATGACTTTCCTTAGTTGTTTCAGGAACCCCTTTTTCATCCTCCCAGACTTTCTCCAATTTATGTTATGGTCTCTACAATGACATGCAATCCTCCGCCCACATGATCCCTCTTCTCATTTTCAATTTCTCCCTAGGACACCTCCTCTACCTCTTCAAAAGACTTGGGTTTGCTCCTCTCTATAATAATTATTTCGAATAACTGATGATTTTCCTCCATATATTCAGGACCCCTCTTCAACTTGTTTCAACTCTCTTTCTTTGCTATACTCCTTCAGGATGCCCGTGTATCCACCATTCTTTACATGTCCATGCATTGCATGTATCTCTTTTGTTGTCTTATCAATTTCATTTAACAACACCCCCAATGACATATAATGGCCCACCCACCCTGTTGTTCCCTTCTACCATGTTGGGTTTCTCCCTGGAAGATCTTGATATCTCTCTTAGAAGGTTCTTTCTTTATCTGCACCATAAAACCTTCTACTATCGCAACATCATTCTTTTCTTCCATAGTAACAGGATACCCACTATCAATCTCCGGCTTGAATTCTCCTTTCTCTCTATACTCTAATCTACCTTTATATAGATCCACCCTCCTTAACTTGTGTTTGGCTCTGCCCAACTTCAGTTACTTCAGTTTGACACTCCGCTAAACCTTCTTGCTTCGTCTGCCCAGTTTCATCAATATTCTCCTCGGGAATATGAGATACTCCACCTACTTATTCTTCCCTTCTATCATGTTCAGTTACTTTGCGAAAGGCCTCAACCTTTTAAGAATGTTTGACCTTGTCCTTTGCTCGAGTTTGGGACATCCCAATAGGTTCTTCTGTTTTCAGTTCAATAAAATATGAAGTCTCAATGGCCTTCAATAATCTACCTCCTAGTTCTTCTTTTCTCTCGTGTCCAATTGCTTCCTATAAGATCTCAGCATTTTCAGAAGGCTCATAATCCTCGTTTGCTCAAGTTTGGCATTGCTCAACAGGAAGCACGCCCTTTGTCTGCCTAATTTCAACTGCAATCGTCCACAATAGCATGCAATACTCCACTTTCTTGTTGTTTACTTCTTAATTTTGGCTAAGTTAAAGACTTGAGACATGTAATGCCCCCAAAATCGAGACTAACTTAATCCAAAATAATGACCAACTTATTTCCGACCTTGTGCGTTAATACTATCTTCTTCTAGCTTTAAAACATTATTTAATGTTAAAATAACTAAAAAATACATAATAAATTTTAAAAATTTTCTTTTTATAAATTTTGTGCCCTAAATTGTAACCTGATGATTCTTCTTTATATTAAAATCATATTTATTATATGATTTATTTAATCTGAGTAGATTAGAATATATATATATATATATATATATATATATATATATATATATATATATATATATATATATAACTCCTTCTTTCAAATATATCCCTATTTCGAATAAATAATCTTCATCTATTGAATAATTTAAAGATTTACTTCTCTATGGTTTACACATGTAAATTCCCATAATTAATGTTCAATACAATATCAGTTAAATCACAATTCTTCTTTTCATGTGCTGCTAATCAAGAGAGATCGCATCATAGCTTTAACCTGTAAATTAAGTAAGATTGAGCATGACGACCCAAGAAGTCTAACAGCTTAGCATGCATCACGCAGCACATAAGTTTCACATTCAGTGCATGCATTTATATTCTTGGTGTTCAAGCATATTATAATTGCATTATCAAATTTATGCCCTGCTAGTAGCAACATACGTACCATAGCATACTACACATGTTCTGCATCTGTCATTCATTCCACATATATATTGAGTTTCCTGACTCAATTCAACAATTAATCATAATTTGACCTTCATCATTCACAAAGCAAATAATGCAGTTCATAGGTATCACATATTTATAAACATAAGTCATGCTAACAGTTATTTGTAACACTAATAAGTCCACATAAATAAATTGAGGAAATTTCCTTTACTGGAGATTACCGCTATAATTTAATTAAGCTTCTCCTAAATTCCTACATAAATATATTTACATGCACACACAAATTAGATCATTTAATTTGTCACAAAACATGCATATATAATCATTATCAATAAATATTAGTTTATAAAAACTAATATTTATTTATTCTCATTTTAAAACCAATATTGGTTTCTTTAGAACTTTATTCATTTCAACCTTTATATACATAATAAAGGTCTCACATTTTTAATATTTATATTTTGAAGCTTAAAGCATTCATATTCCAATTCAAAAATATCTTTTGCCTTTACTCGCAATTCAGAATTTAAATAGCTAATATATATATAGCTTTTATAGTAAAACTCAATTTACTATATTATTTCTATAATTTAAATAATTTTTATATCATTTTGTCTTATCATGAGTCAACTCGGACCATTGCCTCATATATCATTCGATTCATTTTTCATTTTACGAATATTTACATTTTCGCTTTATATATATATATATATATATATATATATATATATATATATCTTCGTTTCATAAATCTCATCTCAAAAACCTCATTTTGAACCCTGAAAACCTCAATATTATTTTTTTGATTAATACAAACTTTTAATGGTTTCTCGCCCTTCGTTGCACCACAAAATAATTTTATAGGCAACCTCAGGTTTTTCTTTCACTTAAATATGTAAATTGCATATTTTTATTACTTAATTTTATGCCTGAAAGAAAGTTTCATGCCATAAAATATCTCTTACCGTTAAAACTCACCCCGTGGGACTTTATTAGATTTATTATGACTTCATCTTTCGCCCGAACGCGCTTCGGAACGTAGAACGTCAAAATCGCTCGGCGCGCCAACGCTCGTTATCGCTCAAATTTATTTCTTACATGCCTATTTGCCTACTTTTAATTCTCAAACCATAAGTCATATAACAATGAATTTTGTACCCTTGATGAAATCACCAAAATAACAGGCCAAAAAAGCGTTAATAGTTGTTGGACTAATGGATTGTGTTGTTGTAAAGTCAAACTCCCAAAATACACTCAGATAAACATACACACATTATTGTTAGAGAAATAAAATATGGACACAAGAATTTTACGTGGAAATCGAATAAGGAAAAAACCACGATGAGAGATAAGAAATCCACTATAAAAAATATGGATAGTACAAATTGTTTACTCCCCTCTTCCTTCTCCTCACACCCCATATTTTCTCACTTTTCTCTATTGTATGTTATTGTGTTTTCCTCCCAAACCCTTGCTTATTACTGAAGTTAGAGAGGTCATGTCCACCCGAAACAAATTAGGAGTCGGAGTCATTTTTAAAATTACCTTATAACTACAACTAATGACTGATCGATTTCTTTTCAAATTAGATCTCCTTATCTACCCCAAATAAGGAATCAAAATCTTATTTTAATAATCACTCTCCCACTATTTGAGTAAGCTGTCAAAATAAATGTATATGTGCCAACATCAAATTCAAATCATTAAAAAAATTGGGCTACATTTTGGCCAGGCCCAAATAATTACATCGAAGAATAAGTGAACTTACAGTTAGACCATATTCACACAAATGATATGGTTGTTAACTCCCAAGCTAAAGTTTTCGGCCTTGTATCTTTAAGTAGATATATTGCTAGCATGAGCGTAAATGCATCATTGGATGTGTTTGTTCAGTGGGAGTTATATAGTTTGATTTTATAAAAAAAATCATCTGTAAGGATGACTTTCAGTAATATAAAAGATTATAATGATTGCCTTTTGCATGTAGTTAAAGAAAATAAATTACAGTTTTTGCTAATTGTTATATTTAACACGTTTATGTTACATATGTAAACATATAATTATATAAAGTACCAAGATTATATGATTTATATGAACTAAACTCCTGTTTTTACTACTTCTCACTTGAAAAAAAAAGTGATTACAACTATTGATATTTATAGGATTACAAGAGCATTCTAGAATACTTAACTTAAGAAGAATAAAACTCTAGATATTTTTAATGACCATTGATATACCCAATACAAAATACTAAATGTTACAACACTTGTTTTAGGAATATTAAAAGAACCAATTTAATCTATGAATGTAGACTACCACGAATTTGGTTTAGCTTCCCAAAAATGCCTCCTGTAAATCAAATTTACTTTTTATCCCCAATCTTGCAACATATCTCTTGAAGACTTCTGTGCTTAAAGGCTATGTGAAAATATCTGCTAATTGATCTTTCGTCTTGCAATACTTCACTTGAATAATGCCTTCTTTTACCAACTCTCTTAAGAAATGAAATCGAATAAGAATATGTTTCGTTCTTCCATGAAGTATTGGATCTTTTGTAACTGAAATGGTTGAACTATTGTCATAAAATGGTGTTATTGGACTGATCTGTTTATGCTTCAAAAATTACAAAATTCCTTGGAGCCAAACAATTTGACATCCTGCTAAAGAAGCAGCGAAATATTAAGATTTCGTTGTAGAAAGAGCAACAAAAGATTGTTTCTTTGAACACCATGAAATTGGGCCACTTCCAAGACCAAAAACATAGCTTGGAGTGCTTTTACTATCATTAATGCTTCCTGTTAAGTCACTGTCTGTATATCCAACAAGATTTATCGGAATAATAGCTTGATAAAAAATTACCATAATCAATGGTTCCTTTGATAACATATCACATAATTCTTTTTGCAGTCTCCCAATGATTAAAGTAGGTTTCTCCATGAACCTGCTTACTAGACTTACTGTAAATATGATATCTAGTCTAGTTGCAGCCAAGTACATCAAATTTCCAACCAAACTTCGAAACATAGTAGAATTGACAAGTTTGCCTTCACCTTCTTTACTTAATTTTAACCTTGTGATGCATGGAGTTGATACAGGATTTGCAGTCTCCATTCTGATTTTTTTTTAAAATTTCTTTTGCATAATTTTCTTGTGAAAGGAAAATCCCTTTCTTGGTTTGATGAACTTCAATGCTAAGAAAATGATGTAACTTTTCCAAGTTTGTCATTTCAAATTCTTTCATCATGGAGGCTTTAAAATCTTTTAACAATTTTCAAATTATTTTCTGTAAAAATGAGATCATCAACATAAAGACTTACAACCATGTAGCTTTCTTGTGTTGTGCCTTTGTTGGTTTAATGTAAAGAGTGCACTCATACGGACATTTCCAGAAAGCATTTTGTTCAAAGTATGAATTGATTCGGCTAAACCAAGCCCTTGGAGTCTGTTTTAGTCCATAAAGCGCTTTCTTCAATTTTTAAACTTTGTTTTCTTCTCCCTTCTTCACAAATCGAGGTGGCTGCTCAACATAAACTTCTTCTTCCAAGAAACCATTTAAAAACATAGATTTCACATCTATTTGAAATATACTCAAAATATTTTGAGCTTCAAGTGAGATAAGCAAATAAACAGTGTCAAGTCTAGAAACTGGAGTAAATACCTCAGTGAAGTCTTCTCCTTCCTTTTGCTTATACCCCTTGTTTTTGTTGATGGAACCATCAAAATTCATTTTTGTTTTATACACCCACTTTACGCCAATAGATATTTTGTTCAGAGGCAGATTTGTAAGCTCCCATATTTCATTCTTTTTTATGGCTTTCATTTCTTCTTTCATAGCTTGTTTCCACTTTTCTTCTTTTAATGCTTCATCATAAGAAATTGGATCTTCTCCAGCAAAGAAAGCAAAAAATACAGTATCTGGATCAATTTGTTTAGTTGACTCGAAAATTTTTCTTAAGTTTTTTGTTCTTCTTTGAGGAGTGCTTTGAGGGGAGTTTAAACGAGAAGAGTATCTTGGAGAAATAGGTTCGCTTTCATTATGAGAATCATCATTAGTATTACAAAAACTTGGCCAATTTTTAAGAAAATTAACTCCTGAATTAAATGAATAATTCTCATCAAATCGGATATCTGGATTAATCACGATCTTTTTTATCACTGGATTGTAAAGCTTGTAAACATTGCTTCTTTCATTATAGCCGATAAAAATACACTTTTCTGCTTTATCATCAACTTGTTCCTCAATGCATCTAGAATGTGTGTATAAGCAATACATCCAAAAGTCCCCAGGTGACTAACTTTTAGCTTCAACCCAAATCATGCTTCATGAGGTGTGCAATTGTTCAGACTTTTTTTGGGGGACCTATTAATCAAGTCAATATCAAAGGATATAACTTCTGCCCAAAATAATTTATCTAGCTTTTTCATTTTCAACATGAATCTTGCCATTTCCATGATGGTTCGATTTTTTCTTTCACTAACACCATTTTGTTGTGGTGTATATCTTACAGTCAATTCATGCCTAATTCCATCATTTTTGCAATATTTCTCAATTGGAAGATATTCATGATCTCTGTTGGTTCTTATTGTTTTAATTTGACAACCAGAAAATTTTTCATCTTTAGCTTAGAATTCCTTAAATGCTTGAAATAATTCAGATTTTTCTTTGAATGAACTACTTTCAACAGCCTGTTTGATCTCCACAAAGATTTTTGAGGAAAAGGTTCTCTATGTTGTTTTTCAAGTTGACATTCTTCACAAATCTGATTTGTTTGATTAATTTGACGAAGTCCTTCAACCATCTTCGTTGCTGCTAGCAATTTTGGGCTATCATAATTTAAATGACCATACCTTTCATGCGACAACTTGGAAATTCCTTTATCAATAGTAGAGAAATAAGAATTGTTAGCAACTTGAAGTTTTATAGGAAAAAGATTATTTGAAGTTACTCCAATTGTTGCTTTCAACTAATTTTACTTTGACAAAAAACAAGCATTATCATGAAAATGAATATCAAACCCCTTCTTCAAAAGGTGACCGGTGCTAAGCAAATTATTTTTTAAACCATGACCATAATAAACTTCAGACATCTTCTCCACTTTACCAGATTTTGTTTGAAAAATAACTTCACCAACACCTTGAATTTTGTATTCTCTATCATCTCTAATTTTTACTTGTCTATGATTAGATTCAATCAAGTCTGAAAATAAGTTCTTGTTTCCGGTCATATGTTTGCTTGTGCCACTATCTAAACACCAAAATCATCCATGTCATCTGTAGCGCCCCAAATTCAGGTCCCTTGAACCTCAGAACTGGTGCGTTACGATACATTCTTTTCATATATGTTCCATAACTATTGTGGAATATTCATGCATACTTTGCTTAATTTCAAATAATTCTACATCATTTCCCAAGGTTTCTAACCTTAACTTACATACATACCTTTAGATTCACAAAAGGTTTACATAAATAACTTACATCAAACAACTAAATAGTTAACATGCATAACACTCTAATCTTGTCCTTTGCTTTTGTCTCTTTCTTTCCTTGAACATTCGCCTTAATCTGAAATCTGTTATCATGATATAGCAAGAGTGAGCAACTACTTTGCTCAACAAGTTTAAATACAATGAAGATATATCATGATTGAAAATGAATAACCTGTCAAGTTTTCAACAATATATAATAATTATGAAAGAGCATGAATCAATTTCAATAATTGAATGACGAAATCAATAATGATGGGTGGTCAACAATGACCATGAACAAATTTAACTGAACCTTATCGTAATGAAGGTGATCAGCATTTCATACCTAATGAACATATACTGTAATGTCCAAAATAATAATAATAATAATAATAATAATAATAATAACAAAGAAATAAAATAAATAAATAATATTTAAATCGATATTTTAATTGGACTTTTCTTATGTTTGGGTTAAATTGTATTTAATTTGTGTGAACTATAATAAGTATGTGATTATATTAATTTGGGCTTTTATACTAATTATCTATTTTGTATTTGGGTAATTTTAAATCCTATTAAAATTATGAAAAAAATATATTAAATAAATAAATACCTAAACCCTAGTTTTTACTTAACATTACATTATGAATTGGTAGAGGGAAAAGAAGAGAACATTCGTGGCTAATCAAAGAGAAAGGAGGGATCAGATTATACCTTTGTGAGATAAAGGAACAAGGATTACCATCTGATTTGGATACAAGTAAGTTATATATGTATGTGTATGTGTAAGTCTCCTTCAATCAAAAGCTAATTTGTACCAAGCATAGGTAATTCAGATTCAGTCATCAACTTTTATATAGTGTGTTACTTTCTTTTGATATTAATATTAATAATTTATTGGCTATGATTCAACATATATATTATATAATTATATATAGTATCATGTATAATTGTATGTACTTGTGTATGTTATAGATTAATTAACAGATTGAGTGTACGAAAATTGGAAGAGTTTTCATGAAAAGTGTAACTACACTGATTTGTTGGTTACGTGTACTTTGCTTATAAAAGATAAATTAATTTTTGATAAATATGTATCATGACTTGCAGAATCAGTTCTTGTTCTACACTAATATGTTAATGAGACTTAATTTGGACGAGTATTTTTGTTTCACAGTAAGTGACCATACAACAATGGATAATAATAATAAAGTAATAAAATAATTGAATTAATAGTTTATTATTATAAAAGTAATGCCTGAGAGGGGAATCTCATGTAAAATTATTTTGATTTTCTTTCTTTTAGTTTTGTATTAAATTGGCCAAATAGTATTGCAGTTTTGGTGAGTCAGATGGAAGGAGTAAAAAAAATATATTTATAAAATACTGTAATTTAATATTTTTACTCTTGTTTTGAAAGGAACAAAAAGTATTTAGTAATAAATATAGTCGGTACAATTGGTATTATAAAATCCATGGAATGTATGAGTCTTAATAAAGAAAAGAGAAATTAGTAATTAGTAATTTAGCACATAAATTATTAATTTGTTTTATTTATTTATTTTGTTTAGTTAGTTCGAACAGAGAGAATTTAAGGAGTTACAATTTAGAATGTAAATTTTGGGTATTACGTACGTTGCTTATTCCAGGTACGGATTTCGTACTCTTTCAGCGATACTCTTGTTAAATTTGATTTGTTCGTTTGTTTCCTTATTTCGAATTCTATTATGATTTCACATAATTATTTCATGTGAAATAAATATATTAGTTTCATTTTAGAGTTGATACATATGACTCGTATTTGTACTCTTTGAATTAGGTTATCATATTTAGTACTATTTATTTTGATAATTGTAGAGCAATACATGTTGCTACCTTCTTTTTGAAACCTTGTGACTATAATTTGAGTTGGTTCAACATGTACAGATAGAAACATTTTGTTGGTATTATGTCGCATGTGTTGTGACATGGTATTTTTGTTAGAATATATCGTAGGGTATACCTGAGCTATAACCACCTGTGGGGGTACTACAGACATGTTGTCTTGGCACGAGAGGCATGTCACTTTTTGTGGCAGTATGATTAGTCCACGGCATCTCCGTTTTGGGCTCCAAAGAAAGTGGGCCATTTGGTGTTTTGTTGTGGGAGGCGTATGGGTTAACCCTTGTTTTCTGTTCAGCAGATTTATGATGTTGTGCCAAACACACCTATCTGATTTGCATATATTTGGATTCGCGATCCAATGTGTGAGTGCCTATGTGGCATTGTTTTGATTGCCTGTGTGGCATCATTTAATTTGCCTGTGTGGAATTAGTTTGACTTGCATATGTAGAAAGATATATTTCTGAGCTCAATCGGTATGAAATAACCCCAGCCATTTGTTTCAGCCTATTATTTTATTGTATTAGTTTTGTTGGCTTCTGTCCAGTTCAATTAATTGGATTAGTTATTTCAGTTCATTATTTTCATTACTCTTTTGTTTGTTTAGTTAATTCTATTGATTCAGATATATTCTATTCAAATCTTTAGAGATTTTATTTTTTTGTCAGAGGCAATATTTTGCCTCTGTTGATTTTGTATTTTAGTTGTATATCTTTTGTATCTTTATATCCGTACTGGACACTTGGCTCATGTTGTGTTTTTCTTCCAGCTGGTTTGCAGGGGTGATTCAGGGCTAGTGTTATGAGTGAGTTTGCCTTTAACCATCTAGTTTGATTCAATTTTAGATTTTGATTATTTTTGACTCTATTTGGAGAATTGTATTTAATACTTTATTGATGGATATCATTATTAATATTTGAAGTCATTAGTTGTGAGACCCCAGATTTTATGAATAAATATTAAATTTTCTCAAAATAATTTTTTTAATATTATGGTGTGGATTTGATATAATGTTATGGTTGTGGGTAATATTTATAAATTTTGTAAAGTATGCAAGTTGTTATATAATATTCATTTGGCCGGGGAATATTCTTTTTGTCGGGGAATATTCGTACAACGACATAATCATTGGTGGACCCCAAAACGGAAGCACTGTCGTAGTTAGAAAACGACAAAAATATTTTATGAAAATAACTATGAGGTTTTACCGTTAATTATCTTGTTGAACTACCCTAGAGTAAAAAGTACGATGTCTACGCGTGGTTGCATAGTAGCACACCGGTATTGATTATTGATGCTTACGTGATAAGTTACTCGGTTTTACTCAATTATTGCTACGAGAATCTGCGATCATATCTCTTATATTATTGATTCGATTATTGTCACAAGATCATCCTCGCATAATATGTTATTTTATTAAATCAATAATTGAGACGACAAAGTTATTCATATTATTAAATTGCAATATTTACAATGTCTAGAAGTTCTGTCAAGGAGAGGTTAGGTAATTGGGCGCCAGTGAGGAGAAATCCTTACCGGAAGGCCCCCTCTTTCCTGGGAACGACCTGGTTGATAAATATTGTGAGTTATAATATTAATGATGAATGTTATTAAAAATTGAAGTTGTGTTCGAGTTGAATTTGGGGACGCGGACATGATATTTGAGTCCGAGCAGCATTTAATTAGTAAAATAGTCTATAAACACAAAATTTTTCGGGATTCACTATTTGGTCAAAAAGTCAACAGTTGACTTTTTGAGAAAAGTCAAACTTCAAAATTTCAAAATTTATATTTTTGATAAAAATAGTTTCATTATGTTGGAATTGTTTGCGTTCGTAAAAATTGACATTTATTTCAATAATAATTGATGTCTGGGGGTTATATTGATAAATCGGGTAATTTATCGGATAAATGAGCAATTAATTGCTACTAATTCACATGTTTATAACTATTTATTCACATGTGTGTACTATTGATTCACATTCTTGTTACTATTAGGGGAGTTGGTGCAAGATTGATAATACTTGCATGACTAAGTTAAAAATGGAGGTATAGATGAAGGTACTATAATGTAATTAGTTTTTTTCACATGATTTTACTATTGAGTCAAATGAATAAACTATTAATTCACATGATTACTATTAGGGGAGGTGGTGCAAGTTTGATAATACTTGGATGACTAAATTTAAAATAAAGAAAAGAGGGAGGTATTGTCTTCAGAATTTTTAGCCCCAAAACGCGTAATTATCGAAACTATATTTTTCTATAAATAAGCTCATTCTTCCTTCATTTCTCACCAATTCACTAAAGCTATAGAGCGCTTATTATAGAGAGAAATTGTAGAGAAAATCTATAGAAAAAGAGAAGTTCTTTTCACTACTCCTATATCCAGCTTTTTTCAAAGGTAAGGGGTATTATTTCTTTCTTTCGTCTTCATGAAGAGAACTTATGTTATTCCATTCTTTATTATTATGTTGGAATAACCTGTCTATGCGAAGTACCGCATACATGGTGAAATTCTTCTATTATTCCATTCTTTATTTTTCTGTTGAATATCCTGTGCTCATGCGCTTTTACGCCGCACACAGTTCCATTATTTATTATTCGCTTTAATATCCTGCTTGGCATGCGTTTACGCTGACGACCGGTTCCATCATTTATTATTCTATTGGAATAACCTGTATACGTGGATTACCGTAGACCTGGTGAATTCTGTTGCTATTCCATTCTTTATTATTGTGTTGGAATATCTTGTCGGTTCGTTTTACGCCTGACCTGGTTCCATTATTTATTATTCTGTTGGAATAGCCTGTATACGTGGATTACCGTATACCTGGTGAATTCTGTTGCTATTCCATTCTTTATTATTCTGTTGGAATATCCTGTCGGTGCGTTTACGCCTGACTTGGTTCCGTTGTTTATTATTCTATTGGAATAACATGTTTATGCGAAGTACCGCATGCATGGTGATTTCTTTTGTCATTCCATTCCTTATTATACTCAGTTGGTTAAAGTTTTAACTTTTATACTCCATGAAATTAGTGGAATATCCTTGATATTTGCGCTTCATCCAATATCTTTTTATGGAAATATTCTTCAGAGCATTCTTGAATTTTACACCACAAAACAGTACCTTGTTGACAATTTGGACGTTATTGGTTCCTGGGTAAATTAATTCTTGAACTTGTTTTATTGAATTTTTATATCATTGTCATCATCCTCATGTTTATTTTTTGTTGAAAGTCATATGTGGCCTGTAGAGCATAGATGGACTTGGTATGATTATGACCAGGGATTATTCAGTATAATCATGACCGTAATGTTATAAATGATGTGGTAAAAGTCCTCATTGGCCCGTAGTGCATTGATGAACAGTTGTTGGCATGATCATGACCATTAATGAATACACGAATATCCTTGGCCCGTAGTGCATGGATAATTTGTGGTCGTGATACTAAAGAATATCCTTGGCCGTAGTGCAGGGGTGATTCGATGATGTGGATTATTTATTAAAATTTGAGTCCCATGATAAAAAGTGATGAAAAACCTTTTAAAACATAAAAGATAGTAGATTTTATTCTCTACTTGACTCTTTTAATGGATTGCTTATTTTCGCTGCAGTTTTTGATCTTAAACTTGTTGTCTATTATATTCTATCAGTTGTTATACTGTTGAAGGCTAAGAATAATTTATTCTGCATTATCTTAGTCATAATATTTCTTACTGGGCTAGTTGAGCTCACCCTTTCTTTCACTGTTCTCTTTAGGAAATGAGAACGTAGCCGGGACTAGTCGGGGAACGGAGTGATGGTCCAGATGATAGCATTAGTAGTCCTCACTATTCAGTTATATAGTGTTACAATAAATGTAATGAGGACTTCATTGAGTGTGGATATTGTCTAGATGACAATATTCTTATTAAAACTCTTATATTATATTTTGTCGTATCTTGCACGACTGTTGTATTATGAAGTTATATTTGAATTTTGTACCATGTATCTGGCGACTCAGAATGGGTGATGTATACCTGCTTTGGGGGCGTCACAACAGATCAAAGCTTAGGGATATGATCCCCAGCTAAGATGTGAGACAAGAACTAGGAGGGAGAGATCGGAATTCCTTCGCTAGTATGACCTACCTAAGTTTATTTGGTATTTAATTGGTCGGTTAGAGTATAGGGATATTATGTGATATGTTAATTAACCTTTGTTTGGTGGCAGTATTTGAAAATGGCATCCGAGAATGTTGAGAACATCAATGGAGCACAGGAGACTATTGAGTCTCCACAGATCAATAACCAGGACAATGTGCATCAGGAAGGTGACAATCCGCAGGCGGACAACAACACTGACCAAATGATGAATGATGGAACGTTTAGAGGCTTTATGCAATTAATGCAACATCAGGAAAGAGCGACTCCTGTCCAAAATGCAGGTGGAAACACTGGCAACTCTCAGACGGTCACCGCTAAGCAATTCAAGGAACTGGGACCACCACAGTTTATTGGAGAGCCAAAACCACTTAAGGCGGAGACGTGGATAAAGCAGATTACCAAGATATTTGATGTCTTGGGATGCTCTGAGGAACAAAAGGTTCCCTTTGCCACCTTCATGTTGCGAGGAGAGACATTCATCGGTGGGAATCAGAAAGCGACTCAACTCGCCGCACCAAGATGACTTGGGAGAAGTTCCAAGAATTGTTCAACGACAAGTACTTTCCCGAAAGTATTCGTCACATGAAAGAGGTAGAGTTCATCAAGTCGAGCAAAACAACATGACCGTGTGTCGCAAAGACGGCTGCCAAGTTTGCCGAGTTGTCCTTGGTTTTGCGTCCCATTTGGTTGATAATGAGGAGAGAATGACGCTAATATTTCTAAGTGGTTTGAAACCCGAGATACGTCAAATATCTTATCTCTCATAAACGTGTGGTTTGTATTCGTGTTGTTAAATAGGGCTCGATTATTGGAGCGCGATAATGAGTCAACCCAACCAAAAGAGAAGCGACCAAAGAAATGATAATACAAGTGATACCAAACCATCAATCGAGCGGTGACAATAAGCGTGGAGGGAATCAACATGCCAGAAATGGTAACCACTTCGGTGGTAATCATGGCCAAAACAATAATAATGGATATTTCAAGAAGAGGATTAAAATGGTTAGATCTACACATAACACTTTATCTAACTAGTAGATCTAGTGTTCTAATGTTCAATATCACAACTCATGCTTTGGATTCAAGCCAAGCAAAATAAAATAAATAAACTTAGTTAAGATTAAAGGTTTTATACCTTTACTTTGAGATCATCTTTCTTCTCCTCCACAAGTAGGTAATGAACTTGGTTAACATGGAAGATCAGACCCTGTCTCTCTCTCTCTTGTTTGGTCCAAACCTCTTTCCTCTCTCTCTTTTTTATTTTTTTTCTTGTTCTCTTTCTCTCTACTTCTTCCTTTTCTCTCTTGCAAATATGTAAATGATGAGAGAGAAATTAAGTAAGTTTTTATTTGATTGTGTGGTGGAAGTTTATATATATTTAACTTGTATGTATATAATATCTCCCACAATCTTCATTCTCTCTCTCTCTTACATTACTTGCAATGTTGGCAAAATAATTTGGGCTAGCATTAGGTGACACATGTTTCGAGTGTTAAATGATGCTTTGACAAAAAAAAAAAATACTATACATGCTTAATACTCCCTCCTTCCACCCGGCAAAGCAAGAAGGATAGCTTGGAGTTAAATCTGGCAATAGTAAATTGGGCATTTAAGGAATTAACCAACTTAACTTAATTAAATAAATTACGCAGATATTATTATAATGCTCGTGTTGAAAAAAATAATTTACCCAATAGTTAGTAATTAGGTTTTACCCTCTCAAATTACTAATCCACCTACGTCAAAATGTTTCACCAATTATGAATCATATAATTTATATAACCCATCTTTAAAATATAAATGTATATTCCCCAAATAAAATATAACATCTCTTAATTACATATTTATTTTATATATAAGTTAAAATAAATATGTAACACATAATTTTCCCTGCAAATATAATTATTTACCCACTGAAGATATTATAACAAATATAATACGCTTGCCATAAATTCAGTTAAGAATTTTTATTTACTTTCTTAAGATAAATATATATCTTTTCTTTATTAAATTAATGTTATATAAGAATTTATTCTAATACTCTTGGGTAAAGTATATATGAATATTATATGCTTACCCGCCTATTTTTGCTTCATTACGCAAATTGTTCTCAACAATTTTATTTTCTTGCGTAATATATATATATATATATATATATATATATATATTAACTCCCAATTACAAGTTACACTAACATGCACATGTCACATATAGAAAATAATTAATAAATTTATTTTCTCACATTATAAATTGTTTATATCACTTTATTTACATATAGCAAATATAATTTAATATATTTACCATATTACGTAAACATACATATCCTTCATAAATCATAAAATAATTTGTATACTCATAAATTAGACTAGACATTTAATTTAATGTCTATTAAACCTCTTAATACGATTTGCTACATTCAATAAGTCTTCTTCATATTGCTTACCATATTTATTATTACATAATCTCTTTTAATTATTAAACCATATAGATTTTTCTTAAAAAATTTAAATAAAACCTCTATTTTCACTAGGTTTTAAATTTTAACCTTTATTTTAATCATTTAAATTTTTGGGTTGTCACATCATCACCTTGGAATGCCAACAACAAAGTATCCTGCACATCTTTTTCATCAATTTTGTTTGCATCAATCAAGTCTCATTTTGTGTTCCCTCCGTTCTAAAACGACATTCTTTATATGTATGAATGGGTCTATGATAATGGAAGCATTCAAAATAGCCACGACCTCTTTCTCTATGATAGCCATTACCTCTTTGATAGGACCTCTTTGGTAACCACAACCTCTTCCTCTTTGGAAGTTTTTGATCAAATTTTCTACACCTTCATTTGAATCATTTTTTTTATATAACCTCTTTGCCTTGAAAATGAAAGTTTGTACCTCTGAAGTTGCCATTACGTACCACCACGACCACGACCACGACCATAGTGAAAACTACGGCCACCCGTAAATGAAACTTGGGATTTAAGAGCTTGATCAAGAAGAGAAGGATTTCTTTGATTTATCCTAACTTCATGAGTCTTCAAGGTCCCTTGCAAATCTTGTATAGTAATAGATGAAAGATCTTTTGATTCTGCAATAGCTACCACAACATAATCAAATTTTGGGGTAAACTACGAAGAATTTTTGCAAAAACTTTCTCATCATCTAAAACTTCACCATCGGCTGCCATTTGATTTATAACTGAATTAACTCTTGTAAAATAATCTGAAATACTTTTATTCTCCTTCATTTCTAATTTTTCAAATTATGTTATTAAGGTTTGGAGGCGTACCTTTTTTACCTTTTCCTCACCTTTGTATGTAACTTGAATAATCTCCCAGACTTGTTTTGAACTTTTAGCTGTAGCAACTCTTTCATACATCGACATCTCAATTGTTTGATAAATTTGGAAACGCGCCTTGCCGTCCTTCTTTCGATTTTCCTTCAAATTATTTTTCTACATGTGTGTCAAAGTATCTTCGTTTTCTAAATCTTCATATCCTTCTTCCACAATATTCCATAAATCCATTGACTTGAGCAATAACATCATATTGTGTATCCAATAATCATAATTTTCTCCACCAAATTAAGGAATAAGTGAAGTCATGTTTTTGGAATTTTCCATCACCACGTTACTTTGAAAAACAACAAAGATAAAATTAGTATGTTATTTACTTAGGGACAAGTCTGCTTAAGAACAAGTCTGCTTCCTCTTCGTGGTGGACCTTATGATTATAACATTCAGAATTCACTCGGTGCTTTGTCTTCGTGGTGGACCAGTGCAGATAAATCAATTACTTTAGATAATCCGCTTGTTGTTGATATGCTTGCTGACACAAGCTCCTATTTGTGGTCTTCTTGATTTACTCACAATTCTGCAAATATGTTTACTTGTTGTGATGGTCCCATGCTACTTTCCTTTCAAGCTCTGATACCAATTTATAGTCTAAAAGAAGGAGAAGATATGATTTACATGAACTGAACTCTTGTTTTTACTAATTCTCACTTGAGCAAAAAAGTGATTACAATCATTGATATTTATAGGTTTATAAGAGCATTCTAGAATACTTAACTTAAGAAGAATTAAACTCTAGAGATTTTTAATGACCATTGATATACCCAATCCAAAATACTACTCCCTCCATCCCATTATATGTGACATTTTAGAGTGTGTGTTTTTTCTCAAAATATTTGACGTTCTATAAAATCAAGAATATTTTGTTTATTTGTTTCCTTCTCTATCCTTCCTTCTCCACCATCATTAATGCCTATTTTCTGCTGTTGAACTGACAATTCATACCTTACCAAATCCATCTCATTCACTTTCTCTCTCATATATATACCAATACATAAACGCCTGATCTGAAATTCAACCGTTCCGGATCAGTTTATTGGAAATGGACGGCGGCGATGGGACCGTGAAGTTAGGAACTCTGAACACGATGCCCGTCGATCGGCGTTAATGGAGAAAGCACACCGTTCAACCTCACATCCTTGTGAAGGAGTACTTGTGAGGGAGACAGAGTGTGTACGATGAAGGAGTACTTGTGAAGGAGTAAGAACAAATAAACCAAGTACTTGTGAGGTTGTACTTGTGAACAAATAAACCAGAAATGGAGTCTTCACAAGGATGTGAGGTTGTACTTGTGAAGGAGTACTTCAAAATCAGAAATCTTTTGATTCGGTTTATTTCCCAAGATCAGAAATCTTTTGATTCGGTTTATTTCCTAGTATTTTATTAATCCTTATTTTCAACCCACTTTCATCTGGATCGGCGGTGTGCTTTCTATGACTACTACTCCGCGTCGGTCCAAAAGCTGCTGCTGCCGTTTCTGTCGATCTTAATGGAGAATTAAATGAGATTAAAGTACTAATAATTAAGGGTAAAATAGTAAAATTACATCTATTCTTAATCTACGTGAAAATCTTTTGAACGTCAAATATAATGGGATGGAGGGAGTACTACTACTAGTTTCAACACTTATTTAGGAATATTCAAAGAACCAATTTAATCTATAAATATAAACAACCAAAAATTTGGTTTAGCTTCCCAACACATTCAGTATAGCCTTTTAGGTATGTCTTGTGACACATAAGTATATATAATAATTAATGTTAAGGCATACGAGATTTGTTGAAATAATAAAGTGATGACTGGTTATTAGATAACCAATGAGGATTAAATTCGGCTGTTATTGGGTCGGCACACTACCATATTAAATCCATGTTAGTAGAGTTAAGGATCATTGTGACCATGGTTGGCTCAATGTCGGTTAAAATATGTAGTTATGTCTATGATTCAGAGTTTGAGGCTCTATAGGATCGGATTGACTTTCAGAGTAGTTACTAGACCAATGATTTATCATTTATCAAATGCGCGCATAAAGTTTTAGTGTTATTGTTAGTTTTTATTATTGCTGATTTTAATAATGATAATATATTTGAGTTTGTGTAATAATTTTTATTGTTTGGGTTGATTTAATTTATTATATGAATGACCCAAAATTGATTATCAGCCCATTTGGTGTTATTATTGCTAACATGTTTTTTAATATATTTGGTCTAAAATTAAAGATATGTTATTCAAGTTGAAAATGAGTCTTATAAGGAAATTGGTGTAGATATGAACTTGTTTGGAATAAGTCAAACATTATCTGATATTATCTCTTATTCCTTGATATATTCCTTGATATAAGCTCTTTTATTTTGACTTGGTTATCAAATCTCTTAAAACTGATATATATTATATTTGTTAAACTTATTTAGTTTGATTGGGATTCTATATAGTTGTTGAAGACTATGTCAATTTGCTGTTAAGAATTATATCTCTTTCCCGTTGAATAGAATCAATTTGCTTGAATCATGTAATATATATGTTGGTTTAGAACTCTTACTAACATATCTCTTTATAGTCACATTATATATTCAAGATATATATATATATATATATATATATATATATATATATATATATATATATATATATATATATATCGGATCTTAAGTTTCATCATTTATTCAACTCACTGAAGCTCACCCCCTTTAGCGATTTTAATTCACGACGATTCTTGGCCATACACCGCCGCTCATACTTTTAGCGATGGACAACATATATAGCGTCGTTAAAAGTATGACGACTTGTTTTATGACCGAATCGCCGCCAATCCGTCGCTCACGAGTGAAGTGATAAAGTGAGAGCTCTGTGAGCTGGATATGGGTGAGCTATAAGATATATATCATATATATATATATATATATATATATATATATATATATATATATAAGCGTTTATATATATATATATAAATGAACAAGTTAATTACATTGATCTGGACAATGGAGGATCAGTGGGATTGGTCAAATATTCTCCGCTGCTTGCAAGCTACGACATGTGGCGGATTCACTTTCTTTTATTCTTGGCATAGCTACATGCTGTTTGCGGCGATGTAAACCTCGACCGTATAATAGGCTATAATAAAAATGAGTTTATTTTAGATATACATAAAAAATAAAAGATAATGATAAAATAAAGATAAAAGATATAAATTTATTAATAATAAAAGATAAATTTATTTTATTATAAAAGATAAATTTATTTTATAATAAAAGATAAATTTATTTTATTAGAAAAGATAAATTTATTTTATTATAAAAGATAAATTTATTTTATAATAAAAGATAAATTTATCTTTATAATAAAATAAATTTATCTTTTATTCGCATTTATCTCATCATTATCTTTTATCTTTTATTCAGACTTATCTTATCATTATCTTTTATTTTTACATTATGTATACCTAAAAATAAACTCATTTTTATATTATACTATACGGTCGAGGTCTATACCGTCGCTACAAAATGTAGCTGCCAAGAATAAAAAGTAAAGGGATCATTGCCATGTCGTAGCTAAGCTAGGAGAATATTTGACCAATCCTAGCCTTCCATTGTTCGTATCAACTGAATTAACTTGTTTATTTTAATAAGATCCATAACAAACGCTTACATGGATGAATACCCATATATATATATATATATATATATATATATATATATATATATATATCTTCCTCCTCTATGCTAAAACAGGAACACTTACACTTGAAGGATATATCAGTTCAGAAAATTCAAAAGCTATTTACAGATATATTTTCATAGAGTGTTAGCATAGATTATTTCCAGCAAGTTAGTATTATATTGTTCTTTAGTGGCTGGAAAATCACAACACATTGTATTCAAAATTCTTTGTATTCTGAATTCAAGCACTATTACGCTTGATTGATCCAATAGTGGATAGGGTCTGTTCATAGAAAGCTTTCAAGGTTGCAAGGTCTCAGTGGTGAGAAAGGTTGCAATGGTGCGAAGGGGGCAGAGGTGTCCATCGCAATGGAAAGCTTTATTTGAACAGGGAGTTCTTTTTATTGTATTTAATTGAGTATTAAGTTTAATAAAAAGAGTCTTCAATACTAGTTGGTATTGGATGTGGATTAGGTTACTAGACTAGAAAATAGGGGCTGAACCACATAAAAATCTTGGTGTGATTTATTATTCTTTTGTTTTTGTTTTATGCTTTAATATTCTGCAGTTTTTGGTTTAAAATCGTGGCCAAAATTTTATACTAATACGGACAGGTATTAGTTGTCCATTTATAACAGACGGAGAACATAACTAATACGGACAAGATTAGACCGTCCGATTATAAGCCTGCTATAGTAAACTTTTAAAATTGACCATTGTAGATCACTTTTGGGTATTTACACCTATTCACCCCCTCTAGGTGTGCTTATTACAGAATTTCAGTTATTAGATTGCGATATATTTTTTATGAAGTTTTTTATTAACTTGCAGTTTATCAAATGGGAGAATGTAAGAATATTTTATGAAATAATAATTATTGTATTTATATAAAATATCAGACTAATCAATTGGTCTAATTAAGTTTAATATATAAACTCTAGTGAAGTCTAATACGGGATGACTAGTGTAGGTAATATAAGTAAACATTCGGGCTTGTCATAAGTAGGCCTATTAGGTTACTAATCAAGAGTAATACAAATAAAGAACTAGCTCATCTCCCTTAATCCTATAAGTATAAGGATTTATAATATCAAAAGATTATCGAGGGTTTCTCATCAAGTTAGCATGTAGGGAATGAAGGGAGTAAAATCTTGTTCATCCAAAAAAAATCAATTAGTTGTGTTCATTACGGATTCCAAACAAGGTACACAATATTATTATATGCTATAAATTTTGTTAGGAAAAGTACGCCATATATAATCTATATTCCAGGAATTACTTTTTCATCTTTGTGCAATTAAATATGAAATCAACAAAACCAATTATGAGAACAAAAATAACAAATAACCATCCACAAGCAAGACACCAAATTTACGTGGAAAACCCTCTAAAATTAAGAGGTAAAAATCACAGGTCAAACTCTGAATCTCCACTATATCACTAATAATGGGCTTACAATAATCCTCTCAAGTTTTATGCCCTAAAACATGAGGTTACACAATAAATTTAGAGAATACAACTTTACCTTTAATTAGGTTGAGAAACTAATTAACTTCACCACCCAAAACACCCCAAGCAATAAAGTCTTCAAGCTTTCAATTGAAATTTCGCCCTCGAAATTAGGGTACGTACCTGGTATATCGAAGAGGTAAGGATACCTTGATTTTATTTAAGATTCTAACTCCCAGGTCATTTCCTCAACATCGTGGTTTCTCCACAAAACTTTGACTTGAGGTATAACCTTGGAGCGTAGAATATGTTCCTTCTTATCCAAGATTTGAACAGGAACCTCTTCATACGTTAAATCTTCTGTTATTTCGTCTGGTTCTACTCAATAATGTGGTTCGGGTCTTCCACATATTTACGTAACATGGATATGTGAAAAATGTTATGAACACGAGACATACTTGGCGGTAAAGCGGGTCTATAGGCCACAGTTCCTATTTGATCGAGGATTAAAAATGGGCCAATGAATCGAGGATTGAGCTTTCCTCTCTTTCCAAATCTCGTAACTCCTTTCCATAGAGTAACACGTAACAATACATGATCTCCAATATCGAATTCTACGTCATTTCGATGAAGATTCGCATAACTCTTTTGTCGATCTTGTGAGGTTTTTATACGTTATCGAATCGTTTAAATCTTTTCCATAGTCATACGTACTAACTCTGGTCCCAACAACGTTGCTTCACCCACCTCAGCCCAGCATACTGGAGAACGACACTTTCTTCCATACGACGCCTCGAATGGAGCCATGCCAATACTTGCTTGATAACTGTTGTTGTAGGAAAACTCCACCAATGGTAAGAACTTATCCCAACTTCCCTTGAAGTCAAGGACATCGAGTCTTAATAAATCTTCCAGAGTTTGAATATTCCTCTCTGATTGACCGTCCGTCTGAGGATGATATGCTGAACTAAATCGTAAATCCGTGCCCATAGCTTTTTGCAAACTAACCCAAAATTGTGAAGTGAATCATGGGTCTTGATCAGAAACTATGGATACTGGCATACCATGCAGTCTTACAATCTCGTTTATGTACATACGAGCAAGATGTTCAAGTGTAAAAGTTTCTCGTATTGGTAATAAATGAGCAGACTTGGTCAATCTATCAACAATGACCCAAATTGCATCTATGCCTTGAGAAACCTTGAGAAGACCAGTAACGAAATCCATGGTAATGTGCTCCCATTTCTATTCTGGAATTTCAAGTGGTTGCAATGGACCTTTTGGCACTTGATGTTCCGCCTTGACTCGTTGACAAGTTAGACACCTTAAGATAAACAATGCTATCTCTCTCTTCATATTGCTCCACCAAAATGTATGATGAAGATCACGATAAATTTTGGTACTCCCAGGATGGATTGCAAACGGTGTGTTGTGCGCCTCCATCATGATTTTATACTTTAAATCGTGGTCGTTAGAACAAAAAGTCCGGAGTTGACTCAAGTATTCCTTCTTCATCGATTCTTGCTTCCCAAGATAAGACCTTCTTGCACTTTCTTCCTCATACGCATCAACCTGTGTCCGTAGTTTGAGCAGCCTTTAACTTTATCAATTAAAGTCGGTTCTACTCGTATGTTTGCCATCATCACATGGGTCCCTGGAGTCTTTAACTCTATTTCCATCCTTTGCAAGTCACACAAAATAGGCCTTTGGGTTGACAATATCGCACTCATACCCGCATATGATCTTCTACTCAATGCGTCAGCTACCACGTTTGCTTTTCCAGGATGGTATTGGATGGTATGATCATAATCTTTTAACAGTTCAAGCCAACGTCGTTGTCGCATGTTGAGTTCCTTTTGAGTGAAGAAATATTTAAGGCTTTTATGATCCGTAAAGATCTCCACCTTCTCCCCATACAAGTAATGCCTCCAAATCTTTAGTGCAAAGACAACAGCTGCCAACTCTAGATCATGAGTAGGATAATTCCTCTCATATTCTTTGAGTTGTCGTGAGGCATAGGCTATGACTATCCCATGTTGCATGAGAACACATATCCTAACCCTTTGCCCGAAGCATCACTGTAGATGACAAATCCCTCCGAGACAGATGGTATTGTCAGAACAGGTGCTGAAATGAGTCTCCTCGTAAGTTCTTTAAAACTCTTCTCACATTCCTCGCTCCAACCGAACTTTGTATCTTTCCGAGTCAGCTGAGTTAGTGGAGTAGCGATTCGAGAAAATCCTTCCACGAATCTCCGATGATAACTAGCTAAACCGAGGAAGCTACGTACTTCGGTCACTGATTTAGGTTGTTCCCAGCTTTGAATAGCTTCAATCTTTGCTGGGTCAACAGATATTCCATGACTTGATACCACGTGCCCAAGGAATGCTACTTCCTCAAGCCAGAACTCGCATTTCTTCAACTTGGCATAAAGCTTATAATCACGAATCTTTTGGAGTATTAGCCTCAAGTGTTGCTCATGATCTTCACGGGTTTTGGAATATATGAAGATGTCATCAATAAAGACGACCACCAAGTGATCCAAATATTCCTTGAATACTCAGTTCATCATATCCATGAAGGTAGCAGGAGCATTAGTCAATCTAAAGGACATGACTAGGAATTCATAATGGCCGCATCTGAGTTCCGAAAGTCGCCTTTGAATGTCATCTGCTTCTAATCTTCAATTGGTGATATCCTAACGAAGATTAATCTTTCAAAAGAATTTGGCTCCTTGCAATCGGGTCAAACAGTCATCAATACGTGGCAATGGGTACCTATTTTTTATGATGACATGATTCAACTCCCGATAATCAATACAAAGTCGATACTCCCATCTTTCTTCTTCTTCACGAATAGAAGAGAGCACCCCAATGAGAAGTACTAGGACGAATAAAGTCAATGTCTAACAATTCCTGTACTTGAGTCTTTAATTCCTGAAGTTCAATAGGAGCCATTCGATATGGGACTTTAGAAATGAGTTTTGTACTGGGTTCAAGGTCGATACAAAATTCAATTTCACGCTCTAGGGGTAGGCCAGGAAGTTCTTCAAGGAATACGTCAGGAAATTCATTAACTATAGAAATATCATTCAAAACTGACGTATTTTTGTTTAGATCCGTGACATGAGCTAAGAAAGCTTGACATCCGTTTTTCAATAAACGAATAGCTTTATGGCTTGAGATAATAGTGATTGATTTTAATGGTTTGCTTGCTTGAATTCGCATAATAGGTTGGTTAGGAGTATGAAAGCTAACAACCTTACGAAAATAATCAATTTTTGCATGATGAGTAGTTAACCAATCAATCCCTAGAATCACATCAAATGCAAGTATTTTCAAAGAAATAAGATCGACAGGTAACATGCGGGTGCCGACTTGAACTAAACAAGACTTATAAACAGTGGATGTAATGAAGGTTTCTCCCAACGGAGTTTCAACAGATAAGTCAAAGTCCAATTTCTCCGGAGTCAATTTTAAACGTTGAGCGCAAGTAGGAGAAATAAAAGAATGGGTAGAACCGGTATCAAATAAGGTATATACTTCGCTAGAGTTTATGATAAGCTTACCCGTGATGACCTCATTCGGTCCCTTGCTTTCTGGGAGGTCACAACAAACGCCTCCCTCAGACTAACGGGCTTTGACTTTTCCGGGACTACCTATGGTGCCTCCATCCTAGTTGAACTTGTCTTCTGGAACGAACGACAAAATCGGGCTAAGTGACCTTCTCTTCCACAATTATAACATTCTTTGGACGACATCACGCAGTTTGGACTAATGTGTCCCTCCCCTCCGCATTTGAAGCACATGATAGGTGGTCGTTCTCCTTCCTTAACAACGGCATCTTTGTCGACGCTCTTTCCATCATTGTTGAATCTCCTCTTCTTGAAATGTCCATTCTTATTGTTTTGGCCTCGACACACCATCAAGTGGTTGCCATTTCGCCTGCTGATTCCCTCCACGCTTGTTGTCACCGCTTCGATGATCGCTTCTCACTAGTATTATCATTTTGCTGCCTTTATCTTTTTAGTTGGGTTGACTCATTATCACGCCCAATAATCGAGCCCTATTAACAACATCCTAATACAAACACACGCTTTATGAGAGATAAGATATTGACGATCTCAATTTTCAAACCTCTTAAAAATATTCGCGCATTCTCTCCTCATTATCAACCAAATGGGACGCAAACCGGACAACTCGGCAAACTTGGCTTCGTCATCGCAATACTCACATGTTATTTTGTTCCAAATTGATGAACTCTACCTCTTTCATGTGAAGAATACTTTCGAAAGTACTTGTCGTTGAACATTTCTTGAACTTCTCCCAAGTCATCTTCAAGCAGTACGCTTTTCTGATTCCCACCAATGTCGCCTCCTCCTCATGACACGAAGGTGGCAAAGGGAACCTTTTGTTCCTTCGAGCATCCCAAGACATCAAATATCTTGTAATCTGCTTTATCCACGCCTCCGCCTTTAAGTGGTTTTGGCTCTCCAATAAACTTCTGTGGTCCCAGTTCCTTGCTAAGCCTTGACGATGATCGTCCGAGAGTTGCTAGTGTTTCTACCGCATTTTGGACAGAGCCGCTCTCTTGCACGATGTTGCATGAATTGCAAAAAGCCTCCGAACTTTCCATCATTCATCACTTGGTCGTTGTTGTTGTTTGCTTGAGGATTGTCGCCTTCCTGATGCACATTATTCTGATTATTGATATGTGGAGACTCAACAGTCTCCTGTGCTCCATTGATATTCTCAACATTCTCGGTTGTCATTTTCAAATACTACCACAAAACAAGGGTTAAATAACATATCACATATTAACCCCATACTCTCGTGACCAATTAATTAATACCAAATAAACTTAGGTAGGTCATACTAAAGCGAAAGAATTCCCTCCCCCTCCTAGTTCTTATCTCACATCTCACCAGGATCATATCCTAAGCTTTGATACTAATCGTGACGCCCCCAAAATAGGTATACATCACCTATTCTGAGTCGCCAAATACATGGTATAGAATACAAATACAATCTTAAATATACAACATAAGCTGTGAGTTTTAATACAAACATTGTCTTCTAGACAGTATTCAAACTCAAAATAAGTCCTCAATACATTTATTATCACACTATTTCATAGAATAGTGAGGACTACTAATGCTATCCTCTGGACCGTCACTCCGTTCCCCGACTAGTCCTTGATACGTTCTCATTTCCTGAAGAGAACAATGAAAGTAAAAGGGTGAGCTCAACTAGCCCAGTAAGAAATATTATGGCTAAGATAATGCAGAATAAATTATCCTTAGCCTTCAACAGTATAACAACTGATAGAATATAATAGACAACAAGTTTTAGATCAAAAACTGCAGCGAAAATAAGCAATCCATTAAAAGAGTCAAGTAGAGAATAAACTCTACTATCTTTTATGATTTAAAAGGTTTTTCATCACTTTTATCGCTGAGACTCAGCTTAATAAATAATCCACATCATCTAATCACCCCTGCACTACGGCCAAGGATATTCTTTAGTATCACAACTACAAATTATCCATGCACTACGGGCCAAGGACTTTCGTGTATTCATTAATGATCGTGATCATGCCAACAACTGTCCATCAATGAACTACGAGCCAATGAGGACTTTTACCACATCATTTGTAACATTACGGTCATGATTATACCGAATAATCCCTGGTCATAATCATACCAAGCCCATCTATGCACTACAGACCATAGATGGCTTTCAACAGAATATAAACATGAGGATGATGACAATGATATATGAATTTAATAAAACAAGTTGAAGAATTAATTTCTCCAAGAACCAATAACGTCCAAATTGTCAACAAGATACTGTTTTGTGGTGTAAAATTCAAGAATGCTCAGAAGAATATTTCCATGAAAAGATATTGGATGAAGCACAAATATCAAGGATATTCCACTAATTTCATGGAGTATAGAAGTCAAAACTTTAACCAACTGAGTATAATAAAGAATAGAATAACAAAAGAAATCACCATGCATACGGTACTTTGCAGATGACAAAAGTTATTCCAATGTAATAATAAATAACGGAACCAAAGTCAAAGTAAATTGCATCGATAGATGTTCCAACAAAATAATAAAGATTTTAATCAGTCCCAGCAGAAAACGCATGCACAAGATATTCCAATGTAATAATAAAGATGGAACCAGTCCCACAGAAAACGCAGACAGATGTGATATTTCCAACGGAATAATAAAGAATGGAATAACGTAAGAATTTCACCAAGTATAGAGTAGCAATTATCTGAAAAGTATTCCAATGTAATAATAAAGAATGGAATAATGTGTTCTCTTCATGAATACAAAATAAATAATACCCCTTATGGGTACAACAAATAATATCCGTTACCTTAGAAAGAAGAGTACTGGATATAGGAGTAGTGAAGTAGCAGAACACTTTTCTTCTTTCTCTCTATAGTTTTCTCTCTCTAGAGTTTCAGTGAAATTGTAAGAAATAATGAAGGAATGAGCTTCTATTTATAGGAGAATTGAAGGGGTACTGTTTAAGAAAATCACGGACGAAAATAATTCAAAGACTTACGACCATCATACGCCAACTTTGGTTTATTGAAAAGCAATCAAACTATCTAATATAAACAAAACTAAAATAATACATATATATATATATATAATATAACACATGTTATTTGAATTCTTACTTCCACCCGTGAACACTTGCTAGATTCTTTTCCTTCAAATTCCTTTTCTCCTATGTGGGCCCCACATGTTCCCCTCCCACCAACATGTCATAATCACAGGTGGTCCCATTATATTTAATTAACTTTCTACCAATTATTTTGAAAAATGGGTAAATGGAGTCCATAAAATACGCCAAAAATTACAAAAAATACATCATAAAAATCACCTCAATATTTTTAACAACATTTATCATCATTATTATAATTCACAATATTAATCGACCAGGTCGTTCCCAGGAAAGAGGGGGCCTTCCGGTAAGGATTTCTCCTTACTGGCGCGCAATTACCTAACCTCTTCTTGATAGAACTTCTAGACATCGTTAATATTGTAAATAATAATATTAATAACTTTGTCGTCCCAATTATTGATTTAAAATATATGAAATATTGACAATAATTGAATCAAATAACGTGAGATACTATGCAGCAAATACTGTAGCAATAATTGAACAAAACTGAGTGACTTCTCACGTAAGCATCAATAATCAATACCGTAAGCTACTACGCAACCACGCCAGATTCAGATATTTTAAACACCGGGTGTTTTAACAATTAACGGTAAAACTTCCGCCGTTATTTTCATAAAAATATTTTTGTCGTTTTCTCAATCCGACAATAATTTCGTTGTGGGGGTCCACCAATGATTGTACCGTCGTACGAATATTCCCTGCTAAAACGAATATTCAACGACCAATCGAATATTATATATCCACTTGCGTACTTTGCAAAATTTATAAATATTACCCATAACTATAACATTATATTAAATTCATTCCATAATATTCAAAAATGATAATTATAGAAAATTCATCTTTATTCAAAAAGTTGGGGTCTTAGAGATCACCAACCACAACTCCTTACTCGGAGTTAATTCCAACGAAGTCTTGGCTCAACTCAAGATTCTTGGAATTTTCAACTATCTTCATATCCGGCTTTGTCTCATCGGCATGGTTCTTCTCAATGGGAGGATCTAACTCAAACTTGACAGATTTTTGCTTGCCAAATTCATTCACAACCGCTTTGTACACTGGCTGCGAGCTATCACTTTCCTTCTTCACTTTTGGTACCCATTTAAAGCAAAGAGTTTTTCTCTCGTGGTTCTTATGCAAGGCTTTTCTCCCATCTCGCACGGCTTTGTACCACACCTTTTTCTGCCTAACTCCCCCATCTTCAATACCTCTCACATGCGCCCGCATCGTATAAAGAGTGTCTACCTTCTTACCTCTAGTCCCCACTAGAGACCCTTTGGTAAGCTTCCACTGACCTTCACCAAAGTAACTTTTATAACAATTCTCATCAAGCTTACCAGTAGAGATCAAATTAAAACGAATATCCGAAACATGTCTGACTTCTCTCGTCATCAACCTGCAACCACTGTTAGTTTTTCTCTAATCTGATGAACTCCACTTCCTTCATATGACGAACACTTTCAGGAAAGTATTTGTCATTAAATAGTTTCTGAAATGTCTCCCAAGACATGCTGAGTGCGGCTGGATGGGTACGCTTCACAGACTCCCACCAGTAGTCCGCCTCGCCACGGAACATAAAGGTGGCGAATGGAACCTTCTGTTCCTCCGTGCATCCCAAGACATTGAATATCTTGGTAATTTGCTTGACCCATGTTTCCGCCATGATCGGATCTGGCTTTCCTTTAAATTCGTGGTCCCAACTCTTTGAATCGCTTGTCAGTGACAACCCATGAATTGGTATCATTTTCTCCTCGATTTTGAACACGAGTCTTCCTCGTCGATTTTGCATGAATCGCAAAAAGCTTCTAAACATCCCCTCGCTCATCATCTCGCGCCAGGTGGTGTTGTTCACAGGAAACATTGCCACTGTTGACGCTTCTCCTCGTTGGTGAGTACAAAGGCTCCACGGGCCTCATTTCCATTGTTAATATTCTCAATGACATTCTCAAATATCGCTATAAAACAAGGGTTAATTAAGGAAATCAATATATCACATAATATCCCTATATATCGACCAAACTAACAAATAAGCTTAGTAGGACACACTAGCGAAGGATTTACTCTGCTCTCCCTCCTAGTTCTATTCCCCGATCTCCGCCAGAGATCATATCCCTAAGCTCTGATACCAACTGTGACGCCCCTAAAATAGGTAGACATCACCCATTCTGAGTTGTCAATACACGGTACAGAAACAACTACAACTTTATTATTACAATAGTAAAACTATGAGTTTGAATACAAATCCAGCAAAAGAAAAGTATCTAGAAGATCTCTTTGGGAAGTTGCTTGCCACTAGCAAGTTGAAACTTACGTGGAAAGGGACTCTTGGGAGAATACCATGTAGAGATTAATGTCAAGAAAGAAAAAAGAGGATAAAAGAAACCAAAGAGACCAAGTTCACTGAATCTAAATTAGGGCACAAAATTATTTTCTCTATAAATAGGACTTTTGTTTTAGAAAGGAGAGGGGGATTTTGTATTAGTTTTAGTTTAAGAGTAGGAGTAGATTAAATTACTTCTTCATTGTACATTCGTTGGATGATCGTTAATTAAAGGGAGTTTTCTTATTTATTTTTTTATCTTATTCTCTTCTTTATTTTAGTTAGTTTATTTATTTTTATGTCTAATTAATTTTTTTATATCCACGATAAAGATGAAATTAAATAATTATTCATGATAATATTTCTCATCTCTTCTATTAATTTTGCTTTTATGTTTAATTGATTTCGTCTTCATGTTTTGTTATTGAAATACCTTCGTTTTATAGTTCTTATGTGATTTTAAATTAATTAAGAGATTTTGATAGATTATTGTTAAGATATGAGTTTTTCATAATATATGCTTACTCGAAGAAGTTTTGATAGTCCTTAAATTTTCATATAGTCTATGTTTGTCCACGTTAATTTTAAAATTACAAAATTAAAGGGAATGGAGATCAAAATCATAATTAAGTTATAAAAATAAGAGATATTGAATTACTTATTATGTTTATTGTTTAATGGATTCGGATTCTGAGATTATTTCTTCAATATTAATTTTCATATTCTAGTTAATCAATTCTCAATCTTTATTTCTAATTCGCCTAAAATAGATATTAAGGATACATTAAAATTAATCTAGTCTCTGTGGGTTTGAACTGTACTTGTCAGTTCTTCAATTTGACACTGTGCACTTGCAGTTACATATTTTTATCACATCAACTTTTTGGCGTCGTTGCCGGAGACTAGACTTAATTTATATTCCTTAATTTTTATTTATTCGAATTAGTTTTTTTTCTAATATTATTTTTTTTCAGGATTATCGAAGCGAACCAACGGTGCGAAAAGACAAGATTATTGTTGCGCTATTCCTGGTATTTTGTATCTCAATAAAAAAAAAGTAGCTTAGTCTTTTTTTTTGTTACTTAGAAAACTAATTGTCACATTTATGCATTCACTCACGTATAGCACATCCTGTTTAGGATTTTATTTTATTTATTTATTTACTGTCAAATATAAAATGTGGTGATTGTTGGATGATTGAGGTACGTCAAAATTTCTTTTTCTTTTGTAATTCACATAATTTTAGGACACTTTATTTGTTTACAGTTTCTTTTTTATTTTATTTGTGCATTCTCATTTGTAATCTAACATTAAGGGCACAACCTGTAACAAGATAAGGTGGAGATTTCATCACCCTTCCTTATACCACAAACTACCCATTCATTTTGCATAATATTGCCTTAATAAAATCAAGTAGACGTTGGCCCCTATAAATTTCGAGCTCAATTAGGACAAGAGACTCTAAGAGGATGCTAAATTTTAAATTAATCAAACTACTAGTATCTAGGCAAGTGGTTCAAAAGGTAAACGCCTAAAGAACGTGTGATTATTCAATTAGTCACCGTACCCACAGAGAGACTCCCACCTTTCTTATATTTACATGGCTAGTGGTGTGATTAATTTTAAATTTAGTGAACCTTAATGTGTAACTTGGAACAGTTAAGAGATGTCTAAAATTTGTTTAGGTTAACAGAAGAATTAAGATTTTTATTTTTTTTATCTTATTTTTTTTCTTTTTTATGTATGTGTCGTCTTTCGTAGTTAGTTGTCTATTTATTTTGTGATTTGTGGAAAGATGGATTCTGACTATAGTTGGAATAATAATCTTGCTTGGAATTAAGAACCCTATGAAAATTTTAATGCACACCAATTAAATCAATTTTTTCCAACTTATGAAAATTCTTATCTAAGTTCATATCCACAAGAATTATCAAATGAAGAAGAGGAAAGACTTAATGTCTTGGAGAAAACTATGGAAGTTTTAATGGAAAATCAATTTAGCATTGATTAAGCTATATCTTGTCTAGAAATTCAAATAAGTCGATTAGCCACCATAAAAAATAAACAAGAGGTGGGTGAATTTTCTAGTAACTCTGAGGTTAATTTAGAAAATATTGATGGTTGTGAAAATGATGAGGAAAATGAAAATTTTGTATTTAATTCTACACAATTTTAGTCAAGTGAATTTGAAGGGTCAAAAAATTATGAGTCTATGCCTAAAATTGATCATGTCATATATATGTAATGAGTCGGTTGAAAAAGTCTATAAGCCTAAAGTTTTATACCCTGAATTACTTATTCCTAAAAAATCACCTAGTGATTTTTTGGACCAATCTATTAAAGTAAACATGATACAAGAGTTGTTCAAGTTCCAAGAAATAATTGAAAATATACTAATGACTGAAGATGATCCAATTGATTTTTTCTTAAATCACTTTGACAAAAATCGGAATGAATCTGAATATTTAGATAAGATCAATGAGTTGTTGAGATCTACTACAAATATGTCAACTAAACTAGAATATGTATTTGAACTAATTCTTCCATCTTTTGAACATGTTAGTGAAAGTTTTTCTGAGGTAGACTTTGAGCATAATTCTAATGAAAATTCTGACTATTTTCAATTTCCTAGACCCTCCTAAAAATCATGAAAAGTTCGCACTAGCTGTAATATTCCCCGTGTCTATGAATTGAGTATATGATAATGATTCTTAGAAAAAGGGAATGGTTAGATTACGGATTATGTAATACTCGAAATAGTATCGAGTTCAAATAAAGGTTATGAGGTAAAATCTACAAGTGTTGGTGGAGGAAACAAATGGATTAGAAAATATAAAATCTATATTAACGAAATACGTTGAGTTAGTTGAGTTAATCAGCGATAAATTTTTGAAGAAGATTAGATGAAAACCGAGTAAGGGAGATTTCGTTGATTCCGAGAACGGAATCCTTATAAGGGGGAAAAGATATGATAACCCGAATTTTTATAAGTTATTAAAATAAGAATTTAATAATTAAAATTCTTATTATGAGATGTTTTGAGTTTGAGTATGTATATATACGTGCTATATATTTTTGAAATATGTGTTGGTATGGAAAGATTAAGTGTGAATATATAAAGAATATATATATATATATATATATATATATATATATATATATATATATATATAATAGTTAGTTAATAGTTAGTTTAACTATTGAAGAAAGTAAATGAAATTGTTACGTAAATGAAACTAAATGAATAATATTAGTTAATTTAATTAATTTAAAATTATATTATGAAGTAATATAATTTGATTATGTTAACAATGTAATTGTTATGAATTAAATTTCATAAACAATTAGAGTAATTCACTTAATTAAAATAGTGAATTAATGTAAATTTATTTGTTTTAATAAATGATAAAGCAATATATTACATATAAATGTAATATATCAATGGAATATATTTGTGAATTTTGTAAATAGTTAAAATATTTATCGAATAAAATAAATATTTTAGTTAGAATATTTATGAAATAAAATAAATATTCGATGGAAATTAGTATGGAATAATTTATTTAGTTGTGATAATATTGACTAAATGGTTTTAGAATCGATGCGTATTTTATTACGCTAATGAAATGGTAGCATTCTAATTTAATTAAATAATTAAATTAGAGGACTAATGATTTGTTAAATAAAATTATAATTTTATTGGGTAAATAAATATTTTGTTGAATAAATAAAGATTATGGTTAAATCAATAGAAGTGTGACATTTGGTGTAGCTTATAATAGGAATAATATTAAAATAAATGGATAAGGAGGTTAAGGGTTCTAGCCAAACATGGCTTTGTGACCCTTTGCCTTTGTAATAGATGGGAGCCCTTGGTGTTTTTAACTGATAGACCAAATAAAAAAAAATATGTTAAGTTGTGCTAAGTTTGAGAAAGAAGAATAGAGCAGAGAAGAGAAAAAATTGAGAGAGAAAATGAGTTCTCTGTAGAGTTGGAGAAGAGCCTTGGAGAATCAAGGAGAACCAACCTTTTTCATCATTTGATTAAAGCTAAGGAGGGTTCAAGAGGTATGAAGAAATTCTTAAGTTCCTAATCTTTGTTTCTTAATTTCATTGTTAGAAATTACTATGGTTATTTGACCTTAGGAATTGGTGAAGAATCTATGTGTGTTGATTATGTAATGAATTGCTAGTGTTGTTCATATCTAAAATCAAACCAATCAAGGCTAAATTGTGTAAAAGATGGAAAAATTAGACTCTTGGTTTATTACATACTAAATGGTCTGTTTTTGAGGTAAAATTTTGGTATAATCCTACGATTTAAGTTGTAAATTGATAGTGGCTTGTTGTTCTCCTCTGAGAAACGAAAACAACCCAATTGGAATGAACTAAAACAGAATTAAAATGAATTCATGATGTAAGATTTCGTTAAATATGTTAAAGTATGAAAATATAGCATGAACACTGAATTGATACCCTTAAATTGATTTGTTAAAGTTTTTGAAATGCTATAATTATTATGTAGATGAGTAGTTCAGTGTTTCATGAGTTCAGAGAGACGAAAACCAACAAATTCTGACTTAAAATGAAGAAGTTATGAAGATTTGAAGTAAAATCTTCACAAAACCTGGAATCTGGGCGAAGCCAAGTGCGGGCGCGCTGCCCAGGAGCATGGGCACACAGCTGGGCGCTGATAGATGGTGCGGGCACGCTAAAAGTTTGAAGGAAATAGGCGCGACCGCGCCCATAGTGTGTCAAGTGTGACAGTTTTGACCTGCTTTAGTAAAATTGGCATAGCGTTTTCATACGGACTCCGATTGAGGCGATTCAAGACAATCCGAAACAAAGACGAATAGACCTACAACTTTGTTTCTTTAATTGTTTCAATTTTAGGTCGTTAAAAGTGGTCAAAATGGTCATTTTGTGGACTTTTTGTGTTTTTAGAGGCAATTGGAAGGCGTCGGGCATGCACGTATTCAAGTGTAGTGCTTCTGACTATAAAAGATGTTGTTATAAGTTATAAAACATGAATGTTAGTAAAAATAATGATGCATAACATTAATAAATGATGTATTAGATAAGTTATATAAGCATACTAAGCATACACAAGAGAGACAAATCGGCCGTGTGACGAATGAACGTCGAAACGTCGTGACAAGTGCTAATGAACGTAAAAAGTGTTTTAAGTCAAATGAAATGAATATTATAAGATATAAAATGGGTTTAATATAAAACCAATAATGATTCATAGAAAGACTTAAACTCTTGAATGAACTTCGAGTATAAAATTTAGTGAGATGTAAGTCAAAAGTTAACACAATCAAATTGAACATTGTGTATTGATTAATAGGAAGGGTTATGGAATTTAGAATAAAGTTTATATTACAACTACTATGCGTTGCTAATAGCTGATGTGCATGATTATATAATTGTGTAGGTCACGTGAAGTGCATATAGCTGTAAGTTATTAATCTGTTATTGGTAAACAACGATCAAGGCAAGTCTTTCAGTTCCTATTTGCTATGTGAACTTGATGATGAAATATTTTAAATTTTTATTTAAAATGGCATAATGTGTTATATATATGTTGAAAGTTTGAAACGTTAAAGTCAATTTATGATTATGTTGATTGAGTAATGAATGTTGATTGAGTAAGGAACTCAATCTTTATACTTGTTATATGAATTGTAACATGTATGTTATGTTAGTCCAATGTTTGTGAGATGTATCATAAGCATGTTATTATGTGCTACGTGATGCATGAAAACTGTTAGATTTGCTGGGCTGTTGAGCTCAACCTTGCAAATAACCATTTTGCAAGTTAAGGATTGAAGGTAACACTATGTGCTGCATAAATGACGTGGATAAGAAATAATACACGAAGATTAATATTTTAGCTAAAGATTGTTATTTCTTTAAACCATGCATGATTAAGGTTCATGAAGATGTACTCAATGTTTTAAGATGTATATTAGATGTTGAGTTATAAAGTTTAAGTTTTGTCCGTTGTATAAAGGGTATTGAGCCTGGATGTAAGTTTTATTTATTAACTCTGATAAAGTGAGTAATAAACTAAGTATGGTTCAAAGGTAGGTAAATATAAAGGTTTTGAGAAATGTACTTGACAAATCACAATAATTACGTAATAATAAACAATAAAGTTTGAGTTATCTAATATGCAAAGGTTATCAGATTGCAATGTACGATTTTATATAATAACTTTGATGAAGTGAATCATAAAATAAAATTGATTCAGATATGTGTAAATGATAAAGGTTTTGATTCAGGGAATTAAGGTAAGAAGACATAAAAGTTTTAATTATTCCCCATTTTATTAAGTTTAACATCGAATAATATTGTAAAATCAGAAGTTAGACGTATTATTAACGACCGAAGTCAATAGTTGAATTGTATGAATTTTGGGGTCGTTAAACTAGCTTACACATTTGTATCTTTCATTTTTAGTCACATGCCTTTTAAGATATATGAAATTCGTAGGTATTTACATTTGTTTTCTTTCTCACCACATTTTCTATCAGAATAAATGTCCCGCAAACAAGGTACAATTCTTTCACATCTTTGTTCTTTTTTCTTCATTTGCATACATTGAGGACAATGCATTATTTAGGTATGGGGTAGTTTGTTTGTATTATTGTATTAGTATTTTTTTTCGAAAAGAGTAAAAAACACACAAAAATTAAAAAAAATAAAAATTTTGTTGAACTTTTTATGGATTGAATTTGATTCTAATAAGTGTCTATGGAACAAAACTCATGAGTAAGATTAAAAGATTTAGAACCCTTGAACCTTTGATAAGATACAAAATCTTAGTTTGAAATACCATTTGGAATAAAATTTATTTCATAAGTATTTTTGCACTTCACGTTCGCACTAATTCTTAGTTGGGGTAAAACTATGACTCAAGCAATTTCAAGAAAAAAAAGTAAGAAATTAAAAAATAGAAGTTGGAAAAAAGTTAAAAGAAATAAATAACTGCTTCAATATCCATTAAACAAAATAATTGGGTATCCAAGCCTTAGCAAGCATTGATATTCACGCTTAAAAATGTGATAGATAAAAGCAACTTGAATAGTCTAGTTTTGTGGCCTTTGTTACTTGAGTTAGTAGCCCTTAGGGGTGTCTCTACACCTAGTGCCAGTTGGTTTAGGAGTCATTGGTCCAACGCTTGCTACATAATTAACTCTGAAAAGCCTAAAAAATGAGAAATTGCACAAGTCAAGGAAAAATAAAAAAAAATGGGAAAAAAAAAGAAAAAAGAAAAATTAGTTTACTTGATTTTCATGGTAAAAATCCTTACTAAGAGTTACATCACATACACAATGCATACATCACATGGAATTAATTTAATGAAGGAGGATGCATGTCTAGAATGAAAATTGAGTATTTTTGATGATGTGAAAGTGTGCTTTTGAATTTGATCTTACTTATATATAATGTCCATATATACTTAGTAGTTTTCTTTCAATTTCATAATTGGTTAAACTCAAAAATATTTTATTAGGAATTTTGAATTTTGTGGGTATATTCACTTCAAACTTTCACGAGACACAACTCGTTCATTAGAGGTAACCTTGGGGTTTAAAGGCTTGTTGTGCATGCTAAGTGCAATCGTGTATCCTATGAAAATGGGGTTGTTCTGGTTTTCTTTTCTTTTATTTTACTCGAAGACGAGCAAAAGCTGAGTATATGGGTATTTGATAGACACGTAATTCATACATTTTATTATCCATAATTTTGTCTTTTTAAATATATTTGTTTTTTAAATTAATATGTTTTATTTTATTTTGTAGGATATAATATTTTGTTGCAATAAAGTTAAAATCTTTGTGATCAAACGATATTTGATGCTCTTATTCATGTAAGAAAATATCCAAGAAAATCCTACAATGAGAAGGAAAGATGTGGAACAATCTTGGTGTGCAAGTCAAATCCAACAAGAGAAAGGAAAGTCTATCTAGAAGATCTCTTTGAGAAGTTGATTGTCACTAGAAAGTTGAAACCTACATGGAAAGGAACTCTTAGCAGATTACCATGTAGAGATTAAAGTCAAGAAGGAAAGAAGAGGATAAAAGGAACAAAAGAGACCAAGTTCAATGAATCTAAATTAGGGCACAAAAATTTTTCCCTATAAATAGGTCTTTTTTTAGAGAGAAGATGAGGATTTTGTATTAGTTTTAGGTTAGGAGTTGGAGTAGATTAAATTACTTTTTCATCTTATTTATTTTTTATCTTATTCTCTTCTTTGTTTTAGTTAGTTTATTTATTTTCATGTTTAGTTAATTTTTTATATCTAGGATGTGAGGCCCCCAAACCCGAGTACCTTTAAACTCCATATATGGTTCTCCAAGGTACTTCTCATTTAACATAATAATAATGACATTAAGGTAATTACTAATTATTACAATATGGCTTACTATAAATCACAGGTTCTCGGACTTTTAAATTTATTCTTCAACACATGATAAAGTATAAAGTAATTATTACAATACTTTTAATTATTACAAATAGTTACAACTATCTTCTACTCGTCCATCTTTCCTTTTCCTTTGTCCTTATCGGACCCTTCAATCTTCTCTGGCTTTGCTGAAAATATTTAATTTAAAGCAAGGATGAGCTACAAAGCTCAGCAAGTATAAACAGTTGATTAAACAACAAAATTAAGAATCACGTTACTATTTCTACAACTGAATAAAAGTTGTGAAAGCAGTCTGAATAAATAGGAATAATAACAATAAATTCTTTTTTATCTAAATTTTTTGAAACAACGTATTGAGCGGTCAAAAGACCTTGAACATTTTTTTTCTCAAGGGTTCAACTGTAATTCAACTATGATTCGTTCTAGCTTACAGGCACGTTGGGTGATCAGCCCAGTGTACCCTATGTTATACAATACTCTTGCTAAACGACTATATGCGTTTGTTTGACCACCTCATGGGTCTGTCGGGATTTTTCTAACTTAAAAATACCACAATATTAGGGTTGTTCATCTCAGATTGGAGTCTGAACCCCAAAACAATTTGGGTGGACAGCTTTACCAATCATCAATAATATTTTAAATATTTATTTTAAAATCAATAAAATATTCAAAGTTGTGTCTAGCCAGAACAAATGGCAGTGACGTACATCTCAAACAACTCATGTAATATCAAACTTTAAAAAGTTAAACAATTTATGCATTATAACAAAGTGTTAAACAATTTATGCATTATAGCAAAGCATTAAACAATTTATGCATTATAATATAGTTGAACACTTACACATTTAAGAAAGAGTTTGTATAAGTCTAAAGGTTGCACAATTGATAAATATTGTGTAAACTAAAACGTACATAAGGATTATTCATAAGAATATATAATAAAAAATTGATATTCAAACGAAAGTTGAATGGAGTTAAAATATTTGCCTCAAGTGTCTTCTATAGTTTGACGTTAATCGCCCTTTGAAAGTCCTACACATTTAGTGCATATAGACATACCAATTAGCCAGGTATAAATGTCATTCATGGTTTATTATAACCCTATTCCATGTTTTATAATGTTCGCTTCATTATACTCAGAACACTATTTCAGTTCATTAATATTTGACTTGGCGTTTCGACCTTCGTATGTCGTACGCTCGATTTTTTTAACCCGAACGCCCAACCGGCACGCTATTGTGTACGATTGATACGTCCAATTCAACTATCATACCTTGTTTTACATTTTTCTAGACTATATTTCCAAAGTTCAATGATTAGAACTCAGAAATATGATGAGTAGATTTTATATCTACGAATTTAATACTTTTTACTTAACTATTTTGTGAGTTCTTAGGTAATTGCTATTTAATTTAATGTAGTTTTAATTTTTCATTGCAGGAATGGAAAATACACCTTGAAAGAAGAAAATAATCAATTAGAGTATTAATTGGCGTTGTTACAAGTTAGTGAGGTCAAATGAGGACTTTATGGCTAAGAGTTAGAAGAAAACAAGGAAAAAGAGTGGAAAAAGAAAGTAAAAGAAGCAGGAAAAATGTCACTAACAGAAGAACTTGAGCCGCAATACTCGAAGGCAGTCACGCCGTGGTGGGAGTAAAGGAAGCCGCGGCGCTCGGAAAAGTCCTAGCGCACGTGGGCACGTGATTTAGTGAAATTTCTCAGTTATTGAGTCCTAACTTAAAAACAAGAGACGTATGAAATAAAGACGTTAAAAAAAGGGGAATGGAGGAATTATCATCAGGAGAGAGCGTATAAGGATATATATAGAGAGAGAGAGAGAGAGAGAGAAATATTGAAAATTGCAATTTAGAGCGAAATTCCAGATTTCTTCTTCATCTTCATCTTTACTTTTTAATTACTTGTTTTTGATCTATGATGATGGAATTGATATTTCTTAGGTGTATTTCTAGTATCATGGGCTAATTTTCTATTCGAGATTATAATGGAACCCAATGAATTTATTTAATTTAATTATTTCTAATTGATTAATTATTATTATTGGTTGTTTATCATATTTTGTTTTGTATGCAATAGTTGTGTGGCCAACAACTCATTTTGTGATTTAGAAGATATTGGAATATTGGTTCTAGATTGAATGTGGAATATGATACATGTGTTCGAATATTCTTCTTAGGAGTGAATATCTAATTTGTGAGAGGGGTACGACTATACCCATTTGCCTCATGAGCTTAATAAGAATTGGTGATTATTGTTTTGTTGTTAATTTGTTCACATAGGAATATAGTGAACGAATTAAGAATGAAGACACTTATCTAATTTGGAGTAGGTTAGATGAACATTTATGAATTCTTAGTTAACAGCTTAATATAATTAATTAATTAATTAATTTGATAAGAAATTGATATTGGGTAGTTCATTGGGGGACGTTGGGATCTTGATATTCTGAATCTTTTATAGCTACATTAAATTTAGTATTTAGTTTTTATTTATTAATTACATCATAGTTTAAATAGAATTGGATTGATTAATGATTAGTAGTTGGTTATTCTACTTACTAGATTATTCTTTATGGGAACGATACTCTTCTTGCCCTATAATTCATAACTGATTGTGTATACTTGCGTGAAATTATTATATAGATTTAGGAGAAAAAAATACTAGTCAAACATGGCTTAGTGTCACGGCGTTCCGAAGAAAACACCACTCTTTGCCCCCAATTACACAACAGCCCTAAAGATGCCAAATTCAGACTCTGCTCCCGACCTCAAATCTCAAAACTTAAAGAATAAAAGTTGTAGGTTTATTTCTTAGCTGTCCATATCATGTTGAATAACCACAATCAGATTTCGAATGAAAGAGTTATGTCTAATTTATTAAAGGATATCTATATTGTCCAACCTTCTATAGATCCAGAGCGGACGTCTCTCAAATTAGCCTAGAACTAGAGCCGTCGACTCTGAATCTAGGGATCCAGCACGGTCAACTCTCAAATTACTCTATGGCTAGAGCTGATGGCTCTGAAGCCTCTGCATTTTTTCAAACTTAGCCAATTTTTTGATTTCGCATAGTTTGAAAGCGCTTACTTTGACACATCATAACTTGCTCGTCCGATATCGAAATTAGTTCGTTCTTGGGTCTATTTCTTCCTTATAACAAATTCTTCAAATCCCCTCGAACAGAAAAATTTCCAAAATTCTCTAAATTTTTGGGAAATCGGCTCAAAAGCCCATCGGGAGCCTTTTTTCACCGAAAAGATGTTTCAACGTCATATTTTCTAAATTTCATAACTTGCTCATCCGAAGTCGGATTGAGCTCGTTCTTGAGCCCATGGATCAAATTTTCACCCAACTACAATTATCCCAGAAAGAAATAATTTTCTGGAAGCAATTACTACCCGTACACTTGGCTCCCAAAGGGTACCAAGCTAGGATTTTTCATGATTGACACCTTTTACGTAAAATTTTGCCATAACGTTGTTATAGCATATTTTTCCTCCATTCCACTTGGAACTTTTCTATAAATTCCTTATCTACAAATCCTTATATCATGATTTCACAAACAATAAATATTAAAAGTCTAATTTAAAGTTATCTACTATGTTTTCCATCCTTGCGCTTGGCTTACGATTTTAACATTCGTTTTCATTTTTCATGCATACTAAAGAGTGATTTAACATATATAAACCATAAGTGTAACGACCGAGAAAATCGAATTATTTGTAAAATACTTTTATTTGATTAATTAATGAATAAAATTATTTTATAATGAGTAAGCAAGATGAATGTCATTCTATAACCTAATAGTGTTGGAATGTCGTAATATTTTGGCTACGTGGTAGAATTAAAGTGTTTGAATTTTCAAGACGAAAATAAAAGTTTTTCGAGAAATTTTCTGAAAAATACTATTCATCGATATATGCTCAGGAATTATTTTTGAACTTCCTAGAAATACGTAATGATAGAATAACAAGGAAGGATGAATTATGTAATAATAATTCAAGTATGACAAATGCAGTTTTTCGCCTGCGTACTAAATTCGAGAACGTTGGGGAAAGTAAAGTGTTAATGAGTAAACGATGATCGTATGATACGTAAGTATTGTACGAGGTAATGAATACGTGTATGATACGAGGTATTATACGAGTATGTATGAATGATGGTATGTCGTATATGATGAATTAATATATGAATTAACGTACGATAGGAATGCATAGACAATACGTTATAAGTATTAAGCCAATGGTATTGGACTTGAAGGATTTGAGTAGGAGTTGTACAAGTCCAAGTGAATTAATGTTAAAGCCCAATGCTTGATAATGCAAGCCCAAATGTTAAGTTAAAGTTAGTAAAACTTAAGCCCAAATTAAGAACTAGATACGTGGATCGAACCGATGGGTAAACGGTTACGAAAAACTCATGGGGCAACCCATGTGGGCCCCATGGATCACATGGAAACCATCTTAGTGACCAAGTAAAGTGGTTTTACTAGGTGACCAAGGATGAATAGTAAGGAGGTGGAGTTGTGGAGGTGGGATGGCCTAAATGGCTATTATGCCCTCATTCTGGAAATCCTATAAATAAAAGAGACTTGCTAGATTATTTATCTTGTTTAATTTCAACTAAAATCTTAGAGTTTATATATTGAGAGAGAAAAGTAAGCAAAAGCTAGACTTTGCTATATCAAGAAGGAAGAAGGAGAATTAAGCTAAAGAACTTCAAGGGTAAGCATCCTAAACGATGATTCTCCCTCTCTTCACTTGTTAGAGAAGTGAGTAGTGGTAGAACATGTTTTTTAAGGAGTGATAAGGATGGTTATTAATGGATGAAACCTTAATAAACCATGTGAAAGTGAAATCATAAGTATAAAAGTTATAAACCAATAAAAGTTATTAAAAAATTGTAATATTGTTGTTGATGGACAAGTTTAAAACCATCATTTATAAGCTTAGATAATACATGTTATGATAATGGAATGAATCCTTTTGGAATGGTGTAAAAATCTTAAGTAACAAAGTTATGGAGGAATATACGAGATTAGACGATAATCGTCGAAATTGTAAAATTCTCGGAATGGAAGTTAAAAGTTAGCATTGAACTCGGAAATATTGGTTTTCGATAGAGAATAGTCTAAGTTTGCATTTTAGAGTTGTGGAGTCGAAAATGGTCAAATTCAGACTTAGAATGAAGAAACGAGTTATGAACGTTCACAAACGTTTATCGTTTTTGTAAAAATGGACTTAAACGGTGAATTCCATGTTAACGGATTCAAAAATGTAAAATTCTTACATGAACACTTAGTTCATGTGATTTGTGAGCTAATGGCTTTTGAACGAACCAATTCGGACTTAAAATGAACAAATTATGAGTCCGGGAAGTTCGCTAAGTAAATAAACTGTCAAGACTATCTGGTGCACAGAGCTGGCACCGCAGCACCAGCCAAGGCTTAAAAGGTGGCGCCACAGCGCCGAGCCGAGCCTAATACCTACTGGAGAATGGCACCGCATCGTGGCCAATTGTACTGAGGATGGCACTGCAACGCCAGTCCTACGATAGTTCTCGGAGACTCGGGGCCAGCATGTTACGAGACTTAGAAAGAAGTTAGTTGGCAGCCATGTAACTAGACAAGGCATAGTAAAAAAGGTTTATAAAGATAAGAAGGAAGTTGGTTGATTAATGATGAAGTAATACATTAATAAACTTAAAGTAAGCATCCTCAATGATCATTATAACGTTGAGAATTATAACTAAAGGTTGAAAAAAGATTACTTGAACATGAATGTAAAACAATACGATAAACCGTAACCAATGTTAACAAATCTAATGAACGATTAGATTGAGAAGAAGGGTAAGATAAGTTAGATATCATACATGTCTGACTATGACCTAATGTGGTATGTTACATGGTTATGTATTGTAGAAACCTTAAAGACTCAAAAGGAAAAGTATTTAATCTGTAGAAAACGTTGAAGGCAAGTGTTCTAACCCTTGTCTATGTTCATTCTGGACAAGTTTTGTGATTCATATATCTTGCACATGAATTAATGTATGATGAGGTTGAAGCCAGTTCTTTCGGCTAGACTTAATGTATTTACTGGATTTCTTATAATCTATTGAAATGTTATTAAAATTGCTATCTTTTGCCAAACTATTTTGGTATGGATTTCAAAGAAAGACTGAGTATGAATAAACAAATGTTTTTTCGTCAAAAAACAAGCACGTGAGGTTGCCAAAACTTAATCATAAATACGTTTACAAAAGAAGTTTTGTCCAACATAAAGTACTATAGGCTGATCACCTAGACGTGCTCGTAAGTTATACAAGACTTACGAATTTAGTGTCGGGTTGTCATTTTCCAAGAAAGAACGAAATGCTCAAGGTCTTGGACCAAAATATATGTTTAATGAACGTGGTTCATTGTGAAATGTTTTAAATAAAAAGAAGTGCTATTTTGAATTATCGATAGTATTTCATAACTATTGTTCAGTTATCAAAGATATACGATTCCTATGTTTCAAGCATGTTGTTTAAATAAAATTGTCATACTTACTGAGCTAGTTATGCTCACTCTTGCTTAAACTATATGAATGCAGCTAAGACTGAACGACTCGAAGGATCCTCTAAGGATAAAGGAAAGGCTAAGGCAGACCATTGAACTGTCTATGTAATGTATATGGTTAATATTGTAATTATTTGATATTATGACAAGAAATATATGTAATGGTTATAAAGAACATGGGAAAGGGAATATTGTTTTGGAATATAATAAGATATATTCACTCTTTTGAGAAATTTCAATTGAATGTATATGTGAATTGTATTACCGTGTAGCGCCATCTGTCGGGTTGGAAGATACCCGAATTTGGGGGCGTCACAGGTTGGTATCAAAGCAATAGGTTATAAAACTTAAGGGGGATAAAATAGAACCTTAAGTCGTAACCTTAAGAAGAGTTAAAGAAGTAAAAGATGAAATTAACCCTAAAAATGCATTAAATGTGATATGTGTTTTTATTATGCTAATGATGTTTACTAATCAAACTAATTTTTTTTATTGTAGATGTCAGGAGATAGCGTTATGTATAGGGATATACATGTCGATAGTGAAGAGTCGGTGAATCAAGTAGAGATTATACCGAACCCTATAGCTGAAGAGCTAGAAGTGGTAGTTGTTGAGTCTGGAGACTCGAAAAACCTAGACTTCATGTCTATGTTTAATGGCATGTCGGAAGAGGTGGTGGAGGTGGTGTCATTTAACACCATAGCACCTGCAGAAGAGATAACTTCGGGGGAGTCAATGAAATCATTATTCATGATTGTATTGGATAGAAATATCCAATATGGGAAGGAGGTGAAAGAACTGATGGAGGAGCTCCATGCTATCTTGGAGGATAAAAAGAGTATGGAGTCTATGTGGGAGGAAGAACATGATGAGAAGGTGTTAGCCAAGGCCAAGGTCCATGAGCTTAAACATGAGGTCTTTGAGCTCAGGCAGGAGCTAAAGACCAAGAAGCAGAAGGTTAGCAGAATGTCCTATATACATAGGAGTTCATGCGGGGATTTTCAAATGACAAGTGGTGAAAGATCCTGTGGAGGCGAGGCGGACTCACCAAACTATCAGCCGAGATGTGATAGCTGATCTTGCCAATGCCGACTATGAGAATTCCTTAAGACAGATGTAATCTAGCTATTAGTTACAGTAGAATAGATATGTAAATATGTTTTATCTTTGTAGTAACGTAAACCCTCTTTTGTATAACAAAGGGTAGTCTTTTTTAAATCCCAATTTTTGGAAGTAATGGCGGGAAAGAAATGTAATCAGCTTAGGCTGTGTAATGTGAACGATGTAGTATTATACTACAAGGAAGAATGAATTAATATAAGTTTCTTTTTATGAAAAATGTTATGCAATGAGTATGAGTTATTGTTTAATAATGAATAATAACTAATGAAAAAGAAAGAAATAATAATGAAATGGTATTTATTTTAACGGAAAAATGCCGCCAAGAAGAAGATAAAGAAATCAAGGAGCGAATGTAAATCAACCGGAAGGGGGAACGGTTAATCCGATGCAGGAGTTCGTTAATTTATTAACGACTGCCTTTAACCAGAATAGGGTAAATGTACCCATAAATCCTGCGGTAGTACGAGCTACTACGTTTAAGGATTTTAAGAGTGTAGGTCCGCCGAAGTTCAAAGGAACTACGGACCCTATTAAATCCCAGACTTGGGTGAAAGAGATAGAAAAGGCATTTGTCATTGCCAATGTTGATGAGGGGCAAAAGGTTGCTTTTTCTACGTACATGATGAAGGGGGAGGCCAACTTCTGGTGGGAGGCAAACCAGGCTAGGGCCGAAATAGATAACTTAGCGTGGACGCAGTTCAAGGAGATTTTCTTTGAGAACTACTTTCCCACGAGTATGCAGGGGAGGATGGAGATGAGGTTTCTGGAGTTGAAACAAGGGGAGATGACTGCTCCCTAATACGCTGCCAAGTTCAATGAACTGGCAAGGTTTGCTCCACACCAAGTGGACACGGAGGTGAGGAAGGCTAGGAGATTCGAGCAGGGCTTAAAACCCTAGATCTATAGTCGGATATCAGTGTTCCAAAGTACTTATTTTGGAACCATTCTGGAGAAGGCGATAATCGCCAAGGGTGGGAATGAGGCTTTAAGCCAGTACCACGGGGAGAAGAAAAAATAAGGGTAAAGTAGATGGGGGAGTGAAAATCGAGGGAGCCAGTGATAGTGGTAATGGCCAAAAGAGAAAGGGTTTTAACTCTGGGAATATCAGAGTGAAGCAAGGAGATCCTGAGAAGAAGATGGAGGCGTGTAAGAATTGTGGGAAGACTCACTTAAGAGTCTATCTCAAGGGGAAGTCGGTGTGTTACAACTGTGGATAGGAGGGGAATATTTCGCCTAATTGTCCAAGTCTGAAGAAGAACCATGGATGCTTTGTATGTGGATCAACTGACCACATAGCAAAGAACTTCCCAAAGAAGGGGACGGACGGAAATAAAGGCGCTAATAGTGGTAGGCTAGCTATTAGTGATCCAGCTCAGCCGGGTAGGCCGATGGCTCGCACCTTTAACATGACGGTCCAAGATGCTATTGCATCAGGGGATGTACTTGCAGGTATTATCTCGATCAATGATATAAATACTTATGTGTTGTTTGATTCGGGTGATACTTGTTCATTTATATCATGTGATTTTGCTAAACAGTTAGAATTACTTCCCGAAAGATTGTCTGTACCTTTGAATATCAAGGTAGCAAATGAAGAAATAATTCTTGTTGAAAATATTTCATAGGAGTTATTGGGTAGATATACAGGGTTGTAAATTATCGGTAGATTTGATACCGATAAAGTTGGGAGAATTCAATGTAATTCTCGAGATGGATTGGTTGTTTAACCATGGTGAAATTATAGATTGCCAAAAGAAATGTGTAAATATTATAACGTCGAGACAACTTTATGTAGTGTTTTACGGTAATAAATCACTGGGGCGTTCGTGTTGTCTTACTATGACACAAACTAGGAAATTATTGAGTAAGGGATGTGTAGGTTATTTGTTTCATGTTGTTGATACCTAGAGAGTGGGAGCAACGATGGAACAAATACCTATAGTCAAAGAATTCCAGGATGTATTTTCAAGTGAATTACCAGGTCTTCCGCCAGATAGGGAGATCGAATTAGTAATAGATATTGTGCCAGGAGCGGCACCAGTTTCAAGGGCACTGTATCGTATGGCGCCGATAGAGATGAAGGAGCTGATGGTTCAATTACAAGAACTATTGGATAGAAAGTACATTCAACCAAGTGTTTCGCCGTGGGGAGCACCGGTACTATTTGTGAAGAAGAAGGATGGATCGTTAAGACTTTGTATCGACTACCGAGAGTTGAACAAGTTACCAAAAAAGAATAAATACCCATTTCCTAGGATTGATGATCTCTTTGATTAGTTGAAAGGGGAAAAGTATTTTTCTAAGATAGATTTGTGGACGGGGTATCATCAGTTGAAGGTTAGAAAGGAGGATGTACCTAAGACAGGATTCAGGACTCGTTACGGCCATTATGAGTTTCTGGTGATGTTATTTGGGTTGATAAATGCACCAGCTCCATTTATGGATATGATGAACAGAGTGTTCATGTAAGACCCCAAATTTTATGAATAAAGATTTAATTTTCTCGAAATATTTTTTTTAATATTATGTTGTGAATTTGATATAATGTTATAGCTGTGGGTAATATTTATAAATTTTTCAAAGTAAGCATATTGTTATAAAATATTTGATTAGTCGGGCAATATTCGTTTTAACAGGGAATATTCGTACGACAGTACAATCATTGGTGGACCCCACAATAAAATTACTGTCAGAATGAGAAAATGACAGAAATATCTTTTTATGAAAATAACGGCGGAAGTTTTACCGCTAACTGTTGAAATACCCGGTGGTAAAAGTACAGTAATATGCGTGGTTGCATAGTAACACACGGTATTGATTATTAATGCTTACGTGAGAAGTCACTCAGTTTATTTTAATTATTACCACAGTAATTACTGCATTGTATCTCACGTTATTTGATTCAATTATTGTCAATATTTTATATATTATTAAATCAATAATTGAGATGACAAGTTATTCATATTATTATTTGCATAATTAACAATGTCTAGAAGTTCCGTCAAGGAGAGGCTAGGTCATCTAATTACACGCCAATAGGGAGAAATCATTATCGGAAAGCCCCTTCTTTCCTGGGAACGACCTAGTTGTTAATATTGCGAGTAATAATAATGATGAATAAATGTTGTTAAAAATATTAATGGGATTTTTATGAAGTATTTGATATAAATTTTGCTTATTTTATGGATCCCCACTTATTCATTTTTAAAATAATCAGAGAAAATTATTCAATATATATATATATATATATATATATATATATATATATATATATATATATATATATATATATATATTAACATGTGAATGTACAGGTATGCATGTGAATATGTGGGTGCGTGTGTGTGAGGAAGGGAGAGAAATATGGTGATGGGTGGAAAAGTTTGCTTTGAGATGTGTAAATATTTATATATATATATATATATATATATATATATATATATATATTATTTTGTTGGATTATGATGTTGATGGGGGAGGGGGGAACTTGCACTCGAGAGAAAAAAAAAAAAGGGGGGGGAATGGGTTAACATGAGGTGGAGGGTGTATATATATAATTATATTATAATAAGTTTTATTTTTTTATGAAAAATATAATATATTATATTTTATTGAATATTATATTAATAAATTAAAAAAAATGGGCGTCTGATTTTCATTTTCTTCCGCCCGTGATTTTTCGTCCGAGGTCTTACTGTGCGGTCCGTGATTTCTAAATTCAAATAGTATCATTTCCACTCTCCTATAAATAGGATGCTTATTTAGAATTGAAAATCACACCAGAATTAGAGAATTCTTGAAAGACCAAAGACCAAAGACCAAAGACCAAAGAACAAATTCTAGGGGAGGAGAAAGACCGCCAGTTAAATGCTACAGATACGGAGAGGAGGGACACATAAGTCCAAACTGTTCACGGCCTTCCAAGGTATGTTTTAGTTGTGGAAAAGACGGTCACATAGCTTGATTTTGTCCTGTAGCAAAATTAAATCCAGCTGGGACGGTGGCACCAAAGGCTAATACGGACAAAACAAAGTCGGTGGTTTCAGGAAGAACATTTTTCGTGACTTTTCAAAAAGCGAGTAACCCGAACAAAGTTATCACAGATTAGTTAATCATAAACTCTTGCGAAGTCTATACCTTGTTAGATACCGATTCTACCCATTCTTTTATTTCTCCTTTTTGCGCTCAACGTTTAAACTTGACCCCAGAGAAGTTAGACTTTGACTTATTGGTTGAAACTCCGTTAGGAGAAACCTTCATTACATCCACTGTCTATAAGTCTTGTTTGGTTCAAATCGGTACCCTCACATTACCTGTCGATCTTATTTCATTGAAAATACTTGCATTTGACGTAATTCTAGGGATTGATTGGTTAACTACTCATCATGCAAAAATTGAGTCTTTTCATAAGGTTGTTAGCTTTCATATTCCTAACCAACCTATTATGCGAATTCAAGCAACCAAACCACTAAAGTCAATCACTATCGTATCAAGCCATAAGTAAAGAGCCCCGAACCTTTCGCTGGTGACTTTCTTGTGTGGAACACACCGAAGCCAGACTTTTCGTAGGGGACGCCGTGAACAACGGTGGCAAGTTGATAGGTATCAATATGACGTGCTATCCAAGTCTTGGATGAGATTCACAGTTTTGAATGATATTTCCATCGTTAATAAGTTTTTTGACGTATTCCCTGAAGACTTCCTGGTCTACTCCCAGAGCGTGAAATCAAATTTTGTATTGACCCCAATACAAAACCCATTTCTAAAACCCTCAAGTATTTCTTCACCCAAAATGAACGTAACATGCGCCAAAGACGTTGGCTCAAGCTGTTGAAGGTTACGACTATACCATTCAATATCATCGTGGAAGAGCGAACGTGGTAGTTGATGCGTTGAGTAGAAGATCTTATGCGTTTACGAGTGCGATATTGTTAACACAAAAACCCATTTCGTATAACTTACAAATGATGAAGATGGAGTTAAGGACTCTAGGGACCCACGTAGTGATATCAAATATACAAGTAGAATCGACTTTAATCGATAAAGTTAAAAGCCGCTCAAGCTACAGACCTGGAGATGATGAATACGAAGAAGTAGGTTCAAGAAGGCGTTATTCTAGAAACAAAAATTAACGAAGAGAGGAAATCTCAACCCTCGATTTTATTGGTCTATTTGAAATCCTCGATCGAGTAGGAACTGTGGCCTATAGACTCGTTTTACCGCCAAGAATGTTGCATGTTCATAAAGTTTTTCACGTATCGATATTACATAAATATGTGGATGACCCAAACCACATTATTGAATTAGAACTAGATGAGATAGCAGAAGATTTAACGTATGAGGAGATACATGTTAAAATCTTGGATAAGAAGAAATATATTCTACGCTCAAAGGTTATACCTCAAGAGTTAGAATCTGACGAAGTATCCTCATCTGTTCGGCATACCAGGTACGTACGTAAATTTTGAGGATGAAATTTCATAAGAAGGGGAGGTTGTAAGACCCCAAATTTTATGAATAAAGATTTAATTTTCTCGAAATATTTTTTTGATTATTATGGTGTAGATTTGATATATTGTTATAGTTGTGGGTAATATTTATAAATTTTGCAAAGTAAGTATGTTGTTATAAAATATTTGATTAGTCGGGGAATATTCATTTTAACAGGGAATATTCGTACGACGGCACAATCATTGGTGGACCCCACAACAAAATTACTGTCGGAATGAGAAAATGACAGAAATATCTTTTTATGAAAATAACGGCCGAAGTTATATCGTTAACTGTTGAAATACCCGGTGGTAAAAGTACAGTAATACGCGTGGTTGCATAGTAGCACACAATATTGATTATTGATGCGTACGTGAGAATTCACTTATTATCACAGTAATTGCTGCATAGTATCTTACGTTATTTGATTCAATTATTGTCAATATTATATATATATTATTAAATCAATAATTGAGATGACAAGTTATTCATATTATTATTTGCATAATTAAGAATGTCTAGAAGTTCTGTCAAGGAGATGTTAGGTCATCAAATTGCGCGCCAATAGGGAGAAATCATTATAGGAAAGCCCCCTCTTTCCTGGGAACGACCTGATTGTTAATATTGTGAGTAATAATAATGATGAATGTAAATGTGAATTAACATGTTAATAATATATTAACATGTGAATGTACAGGGTATGCATGTGAATATGTGGGTGCGTGTGTGTGAGGGAAGAGGGAGAGAAATATGGTGAGGGGTGGAAAAGTTTGCTGAGATGTGTAAATATATATATATATATATATATATATATATATATATATATTTTTTGTTGGATAATGATGTTGATGATGGGGGGGGGAAACTTACCGGAGAGAAAAATAAAGGGGGAATGGATTTACGTGAGGTGGAGGGTGTATATATATAATTATATTATAATAAGTTTTGTTTTTTATGAAAAATAGAATATATTATATTTTATTAAATATTATATTAATAAATTAAAAAAATGGGCGTTTGATTTTCTTTTTCTTCCGCCCGTGATTTTTTGTCTGAGGTCTTACTATGCGGTCTGTGATTTCTAAATTCAAATAGTATCCTTTCCACTCTCCTATAAATAGGATGCTTATTTAGAATTGAAAATCACACCAGAATCAGAGAATTCTTCTTCTATAATATTGAGCGTATTTCTTTAGAGTTTAAGGAAGCTTTGAGTGTAGAAAATAATGAAATTTTCTTCAAGAATATATCCGTTATACCGGTTGGAATACTCTTCTTTTTGAGGTAAGGGGTATTATTTATTTCATATTCGCTTACGATATTATTTTTCGTATCCGTAAGAAATTTATTTTCGTTCAATATTCGTAATGAATATTATAGTCGTTCAATATTCGTAAGAGGTATTATTTATTTCATATTCGCTTACAATATTATTTTTCGTATTCGTAAGAAATTTATTTTCATTCAATATTAGTAATGAATATTATATTCGTTCAATATTCGTAAGGGGTATTATTTATTTTATATTCTCTTACGATATTATTTTTCGTATTCGTAAGAAATTTATTTCGTTCAATATTCGTAAGAAATATTATACTCGTTTAATATTCGTAAAGAATATTATTTTCGTTCAATATTCGTAAGGAATATTATTTTCGTTCAATATTCGTAGGAATATTATATTCGTTCAATATTCGTAAGGAATTTTATTTTCGTTTAACAGTTGTAAGGGATATTATTTTTGTTCAGTATTCTTATGAAATAATATTTACTTTCATACTCTGTAGTATGTAAGTAATATTATTTTTTCAGATTTTGAATTCTACCATCATTTTGTTAAAGTTTTGGCTTCTATACTCCATGAAATTAGTAGAATATCCTTGATATTTTCGTTTCATCCAGTATCTTTTCATGAAAATATTATTCTGAGAATTCTTGATAAGTTTTATCTTTTTTCATGCCGGAGTACTATCACGAGGTTACTATTCTTGAAGTACTATTCATGGGGTACTATTCACTCAGTTACTATTCACCCAGGGTACTATTCATGAAAAAAATTAATTTCTTTTTGGTCCAAATTATTTTTTTCTTTAATTTTACTCCACAAAGCAGTATCATGTTGACAATTTGGACATTTTTGAATTCTGGATAAATTAAATTATAAATCTTTAAAAATTTATCTTTTGCTTCTTTTAATTAAATTCTTATATTATTGTCATCAAATAGTACCCTTTCCATTCTCCTATAAATGGGATGCTTAGTTAGAATTGAAAATCACACCAGAATCAGAGAATTCATCTTCTATAATATTGAGCGTATTTCTTTCTAGTTTTAGGAAGCTTTGAGTATAGAAAATAGTGAAAGTTTTCTTCAAGAATATCCTCGCTATACCAGTTGGAATACTCTTCTTTTTAAGGTAAGGGATGTTATTTTTGTTCAATATTCATATGAAATAATATTTTCTTCCATACTCTGTAGTATGTAAGTAATATTATTTCGTTTCAGATTTCGAATTCTATACTCGTTTTGTTAAAGTTTTGGCTTCTATACTCCATGAAATTAGTAGAATATCCTTGATATTTCCGCTTCATCCAGTATCTTTTCATGAAAATATTATTCTGAGAATTCTTGATAAGTTTTATCTTTTTTCATGTCGGAGTACTATCACGAGGTTACTATTCTTGAAGTATTATTCACGGGATACTATTCACTCGGGTACTATTCACCCGGGGTACTATTTATGATAAAAATTAATTTCTTTTCCATCTAAATCATTTTTGATACAATATTATTCTTGAATTTTACTCCACAAAGCAGTATTATGTTGACAATTTAGGCATTATTGAATTCTGGATAAATTAAATTATAAATTTTTAAAAAAATTTCCTTTGCTTTCTTGTAATTGAATTCTTATATCATTATCATCATCCTCATATTTATATTATGATGAAAGTCATTTGTGGCTGTAGTGCATAGATGGACTTGGTATGATTATGACCAGGGATTATTCAGTATAATCATGACCGTAATATTACAAATGATGTGGTAAAAGTCCTCGTTGGCCCGTAGTGCATTGATGGACAATTGTTGGCATGATCATGACCATCGGTGAAAACACGAATATCTTTGGCCCGTAGTGCATGGATAATTTATGGTCGTGATACTAATGAATATCCTTAGCCGTAGTGCAGGGGTGATTCGATGATGTGGATTATTTATTAAGCTGAGTCTCAGCGATAAAATTGATAAATTTTTTTAAATCCTAGAAGATAGTAGATATCATGCTCTACTTGACTCTTTTAATGGATTGCTTATTCCGCTACAGTTAAACTTGATGTCTATTGTATTTTATCAGTTTAACACTATTGAAGGCTAACGATAATTTATTCTGCATTATCTTAGTCATAATATTTCTTACTGGGCTAGTTGAGCTCACCCTTTGATTTCATTGTTCTCTTCAGGAAATGAGAATATAGCTGGGACTAGTCAAGGAACGGAGTGACGGTCCAGATATTTGCATTAGTAGTCCTCACTATTCTATGAAATAGTGTGATAATAAATGTATTGAGGACATATTTTGAGTTTGAATACTGTCTAGAAGACAATATTTGTATTAAAACTCATAGCTCATGTTGTATATTTAAGTTTATATTTGTATTCTATACCATGTATTTGGCGACTCAGAATGGGTGATGTATATCTATTTTTTTTTTTTTTTTGGGGGTCACAGTTAAATATTATGAGTTATAATATTAATAATGAATAATTGTTAATAGATTAAAAATATGTTTATTAAAGATAATGATTTGTGGTAAATATTTATTCAATTTTTGATATAAATATAGGGATTTGTTATGAGGCGTTTGTTGTAAGTTTGACTTAGTATTCCATTGGAAGATTTACTAACTTTATGGACCGTCAGTGGTAGTTTTAATAGTAAATCAATCTGGACCATCGATGGTGGTTTTAATAGTAAATCAATCTGGACCGTCAGTGGTGGTTTTAATAGTAAATCAATCTGGACCGTTGGTGGTGGTTTTAAAAGTAATCAATCTGGACCATCGGTGGTGGTTTTAAAAGTAATCAATATGGACCATCGGTGGTCGTTTTAAAAGTAAATTAATCTGGACCGTCGATTGTGGTTTTAATAGTAATTACTATGGACCGTCCGTTCTAATAGTAAATCAATCTGGACCGTTCATGAATTAGTTACTATTTAGTCCATTCTCCTATAAATAGAAGCTTAATTCTTCTTTCATTCTCAGCGACCGTACTTTCTGGTCGCTGGTATTAGTAATAGCTACCGCCATCGGTCGATGGACGTTAGCGACCGATGCAGTCGCTATTACCGGTCGCTGACACGTGTGCCACGTCACACCTGACAGATGACTCAACATTAGTCAGAATAGCGATGAATGCGGTCGCTAATAAGTCGGTCGCTATTGTTAGTCGTTGATGTCCATCCGGCGACCAGATTACCTGCGACTAATATTAGCCACCGCATGCGGTCGCTAATAGTTATCTACGACCATATGCGGTCGCAGATATGCAGTCACTGATAAGTCTTTTTGTTGTAGTGATTGCAGTATCTAGTCTTCTACTAAGGAAAGGGGTATTATTTCTTTCGTATTCATAAGGAATACTATTTTTCGTATTCATTCTTTAATATGTTGGAATAACCTGTCTACGCGGATTACGTACCACATGACAGGTGAAAATCCATTTGCAGTTTCGTATATTATTTCTTTTCATATTCTAAAATCTAAACTTACTATGGTAAGTATTGCTTCTATAATCCCTGAAATTAGTGGAATATCATTGACTCTTGCGCTTCATCCAGTATCATTTCATTGGAATATTGATCTAAACTTTCTTATTAAATATCAAAATTTTTCTCGAAGTACTATTCACCCGGGTACTATTCACTCTAGTATTATTTACTCGGGAATTCGGGATACTTTTCATGCCAGGGTTACTATTCACCCAGTTACTATTCACTTGAATATTATTCACTTGGTTATTCGAGGCACTTTTCATGTCGGGGTACTATCACGGAGTTACTATTCCTGAAGTACTATTCACGGGGTACTATTCACTCAGTTATTATTCACCCGAGGTACTATTCATGACAAAAATTAATTTCTTTTTGGTCCAAATCATTTTTTTCTTGAATTTTACTCCACAAAGCAGTATCATGTTGAAAATTTGGACATTTTTTAATTCTGGATGAATTAAATTATATATCTTTAAAAATTTATCCTTTGTTTCTTTTAATTAAATTCTTATATCATTGTCATCATCCTCATGCTTATATTATGTTGAAAGTCATCTGTGGCCCGTAGTGCATAGATGGACTTGGTATGATTATGACCAGAGATTATTCGGTATAATCATAACCGTAATGTTACAAATGATATGGTAAAAGTTCTTATTGGCCCATAGTGCATTGATGGACAGTTGTTGGCATGATCATGACCATTGATGAAAACACGAATATTTTGGCCCGTATTGCATGGATATCTTGTGATCGTTATACTAATGAATATCCTTGGCCGTAGTGTAGGGATGATTCGATAATGTGGATTATTTATTAAGCTGAGTCTCAACGATAAAGTTGATGAAAATCTTTTTAAATCATAGAAGATAGTAGATATCATGCTCTACTTGACTCTTCTAATGGATTGCTTGTTTCGCTGCAGTTAAACTTGTTGTCTATTATATTCTATCGGATTCCTCGGGTTAGCGGGATACTATCGAAGATTCATCTAAGATTTTCTAATGACTCTTATAATGACTCTTCTAATGGATTCCTCGGGTTAGCGAGATACTATCGAAGATTCATCCAAGATTTTTCTAAGATATATACTCCGTTGACTAACTTGACAAGGAAGACAGTGAAATATGTATGGACTGAGAAGTATGAAGATAGTTTTCAGGAACTGAAGAAAAGGTTGAGTGAAGCACTTGTATTGTCATTACCCGATGATACAAGAAATTCCGTAGTTTATAGCGATGCTTCGCATAGAGGACTTGGTTGCGTGCTCATGCAGCATGGCAAGGTCATTGCGTATGCATCACGGCAGTTGAAGGATTATGAGAAAGTTTATCCTACTCATGATCTGGAACTGGGCGCATTAGTATTTGCCTTAAAGATATGGAGACATTATCTTTATGGAGAGAAATGTGAGATATACACGGACCATAAGAGTCTAAAATATATCTTCACACAAAAAGATTTAAATATGAGACAAAGGAGATGGCTGGAGTTCATAAAGGATTATGACTGTGATATCCTGTATCACCCCGGTAAAGCCAATGTAGTGGTCGACGCCTTGAGTAGGAAGGTTCGAGAAAAGTTGTCTATGTTAACGGCTCAAACTGAGTTAATAATAGAGATGGCCAGAATGGAGTTGGAGGTGAAGTTACCGAGTGGATCGGAACAAAGATTGTTTACAATGGAGATTCGATCTACCATTGTAAAGAGAGTCAAGGAGGTGCAGCTCAGAACTGATGAGTGTTACCAGATGAAGAAGCGACTAGCAAAGGAAAAAGATATTAAGTATAGTCTTGATAACGAAGGGTTATTAAGATTTGAAGGAAGAATTTGGGTTCTGAATGAGATGGAATTAAAGGAGGAAGTGTTAAAAAAAGCTCATAGTTTGAGGTACTCGATTCATCCTAGTAGTACTAAGGTGTATGAAGACCTTCGACAGAGTTTTTGGTGGCCGAACATGAAGAGAGAAATAGCGAAATATGTGAGTAGGTGCTTAACTTGTCAGAAAGTTAAGGATGAACATCAATGACCAAGTGGCTTGTTACAGTCATTGGAGATTCCGGAGTGAAAGTGGGAGCATATCACGATAGACTTTGTGGTGGGACTTTCGATTACACAGAAAGGGTATGACGTTATTTGGGTAATAGTGGACCGATTGACGAAGTCGGCTCATTTTTTTCCAATAAGGGTCAAGTATAACTTAGATCAGTTAGCTAAACTTTATGTTAAGGAAATTATTTCCAGACATGGAGTACCAGTTTCGATAGTGCCAGATCGTGACCCACGATTCACATCAAACTTTTGAAGAAGTCTACAAGAACAGTTAGGAATGTAGCTGAATTTAAGTACATCGTATCATCCACAAACCGATGGACAGAGCGAAAGGACAATTCAGACGCTAGAAGATATATTGAGATCTTGCGTCATGGATTTCAAAGGTAGTTGGGATGATCACCTACCATTAGTAGAGTTTGCGTATAACAATAGTTATCATGCAAGCACAGGCATGCCGCTTTATGAAGCTTTGTATGGAAGGAAGTGCGGAACACCATTGTGTTAGGATGAAGTGGGAGAACGCCAAATGCTAGGACTTGAATTGGTGCAGCAAATAGCGGATATTGTCAAGCTGATACAAATGCGTCTAGTAGCATCTCAAGATAGACAGAAGAAGTTTGCGGATTTGGATCGAGTAAATCGAGAGTTTGAAGTAGGCTCGTATGTATTTCTAAAGGTATCTCCCTAGAAAGGAAAGATATGCTTTGGAAAGAAAGAAAAGTTAAGTCCAAGGTTTATAGGACCTTTTGAGGTATTAAAAAGGGTAGGAGAGGTAGCTTATATGATAGCATTACCTCCAGACTTAGAATGAATACATAATGTATTTCATGTATCTGTGTTACTTCCTTATAAGCCAGATTATAAGCACGTAATAAAGTATGAACCTATTCATATTGAGAAGGACTTAACGTATGAAGAGATGCCAATTCAAATCATCGATAGAAAAGAGCTAGTTCTGAGGAACAAAGTTATACCTTCAATAAAGGTGTTATGGAAGAACCACGATGCCGAAGAAGTAACGTGAGAACTAGAAGAAAAGATGAGGAAGGATTATCCTCAGTTGTTTGTTTAATATTTTAAGCGAGATTCTGGGGACAGAATCCTTATAAAGAGGGGTGAATGTAACGACCGAGAAAATCAGATTATTTGTAAAATACTTTTATTTGATTAATTAATGAATAAAATTATTTTATAATGAGTAAGCAAGATGAATATCATTCTATAACCTAATAGTGTTGGAATGTCGTAGTATTTTGGCTACTTAGTAGAATTAAAGTGTTTGAATTTCCAAGACGAAAATAAAAGTTTTTCGAGAAATTTTTTAAAAAGCACTATTCATCGATATATGCTCGAGAATTATTTTTGAACTTCCGAGAAATACGTAATGATAGAATAACAAGGAAGGATGAATTATGTAATAATAATTCAAGTGACAAAACGCAGTTTTTCGCCTGCGTACTAAATTCGAGAAAGTTAGGGAAAGTAAAAGTGTTAATGAGTAAACGATGATCGTATGATATGTATGTATTGTACGAGGTAATGAATACGAGTATGATACGAGGTATTATACGAGTATGTATGAATGATGGTATGTCGTATATGATGAATTAATATACGAATTAACGTACGAGAGGAATGCGTAGACAATACGTTATAAGTATTAAGCCAATGGTATTGGACTTGAAGGATTTGAGTAGGAGTTGTACAATGTGACACCCCCAAAATAGATATACATCACCCATCTTGAGTCGCCAGATACATGGTACAGAATACAAATACAACTTAATAATACAACTGTCGTGTAAAATACGACAAAACTTAATCTGAGAGTTTTAATACGAATATTGTCATCTAGACAATATCCACACTCAAATTCAATCTTATTACAATTATTATCACACTATTTCATAGAATAGTGAGGACTATTAATGCAACCATCTAGACCGTCAATCCATTCCCCGACTAGTCCCAGCTATATTCTCATTTTCTGAAGAGAGCAGTGAAAGAAAGGGTGAGCTCAACTAGCCCTGTAAGAAATATTATGACTAAAATAATACAGAATAAATTATCCTTAGCCTTCAACAGCATAACAACTAATAGAATATAATAGACAACAAGTTTTAGATCAACAACTACAGCGGAATAAGCAATCCATTAGAAGAGTCAAGTGGAGCATGATATCTACTATCTTCTATGATTTAAAAAGTTTATCATCAATTTTATTGCTGAGACTCAGCTTAATAAATAATCCACATCATCGAATCATCCCTGCACTACAGGCCAAGGATATTCTTTAGTATCACGACCACGAATTATCCATGCACTACGGGCCAAGGATAATCGTGTTTTCATCAATGATCATGATCATGCCATAAAATAATTCATCTTTGCACCCTTGGCCGAAGAGAACCCATACACATGATCATACCAAAAACTGTCCATCATTGCACTACGGGCCAATGAGGATTTTTACTACATCATTTGTAACATTACGGTCATAATTTTACTGAATAATCCCTAGTCATAATCATACCAAGTCCATCTATGCATTACAGGCCACAGATGACTTTCAACATAATATAAGCATGAGGATGATGACAATGATATAAGAATTTAATAAAACAAGTTCAAGGATAAATTTTAAAGATTTATAATTTAATTTATCCAGAATTCAATAACGTTTAAATTGTCAACATGATACTGTTTTGTGGAGTAAAATTCAAGAATAATATTGTACCAAAAATAATTTGAATGAAAACGAATCACTTTTTATCATGAATAGTACCCGGGTGAATAGTACTTTCAGTGAATAGTACTTGAATGAATAGTAATTCGAATAGTAACCCCATGAATAGTACTCCGCCATGAAAAAGTTAAAACTTATCAAGAATGCTCAGAATAATATTTTCATGAAAAGATACTGGATGAAGCGCAAATATCAAGGATATTCTACTAATTTCATAGAGTATAGAAGCCAAAACTTTAACCAAATGAGTAAAGAATTCAAAATCTAAAACGAAATAATATTACTTACATACTACAGAGTATGGAAGAAAATATGATTTCAAGCGAATATTGAACAAAAATAACATCCCTTATGAATATAATATTCCTTACGAATATTAAACGAATATAATATGAATATTAAACGAAGACAATATCCCTACGAATATTGAACGAAAATAATATTCATTACGAATATTGAATGAAAATAATATTCATACGAATGCAAAAAATAATGTCTCTTCAGAATATGAAATAAATAATACCCCTTACCTCAAAAAGAAGAGTATTCCAACTGGTATAGCGGGGATATTCTTGAAGAAAACTTTCACTATTTTCTACACTCAAATCTTTCTAAAACTCAAAAGAAATACGCTCAATATTATAGAAGAAGAATTATCTGATTCTGGTGTGATTTTCAATTCTAACTAAGCATCCTATTTATAGGAGAATGTAAAGGATACTATTTGGACGAAATAATTTGCAGAATCACGGACGGAGAAAAAAAAACTTCAGACGTCCGATTTTTCAAAATATTAATATAATAATCAAGTAAAACAAATAACTTTATATATAATATAATATATTCAATTTTTCATAAAAATAAAACTTATTATAATATATATATATATATATATATATATATATATATATATATATATATATATATATATAACACATGTTTTATAAAAACTAAACCCACCCATGACAACCTTCATTTTTTTTCTCCCCAGGCAACACATTTTTCTTCCAGTGGGCTCCACATGTGGCCTCACCTTTATTATATTAAATAATTTTCTACCGATTATTTTGAAAAATGGGTAAATTAGGGGTCCATAAAATAATCAAAATTTACAACAAATACTTCATAAAAATTCCTCAACATTTTTAACAACATTTAGCATCATTATTATGATTCGCAATATTTAACGACCAGGTCATTTCCAGGAAAGAGGGGGCTTTCCAATAAGGATTTCTTCATATTAGCGCGTAATTAGATTATCTAACCTCTTCTTGACCGAACTTCTAGACATCGTCAATATTATAAATAATAATATTAATAACTTGTCATCTCAATTATTGATTTAATAATATAAAATATCGACAATAATTGAATCAAATAACGTGAGATACTATGCAGCAATTACTGTAGCAATAATTGAATAAAATTGAGTGACTTCTCACGTAAGCATCAATAATCAATATCATGTGCTACTATACAACCTTGCGTATTACTGTAATTTTACTACAGGGTATCAATACGATTCCTATGTTTCAAGCATGTTGTTTAAATGAAATTGTCATACTTGCTGAGCTAGTTATGCTCACTCTTGCTTGAACCATATGAATGCAGCTAAGACTGAACGACCCGAAGGATCCTCTAAGGATAAAGGAAAGGCTAAGGCAGACCATTGAACTGTCTATATAATAGTATAGGGTTAGTGTTGTAATTATTTGATATTATGACAAGAAACATATGTAATGGTTATAAAGAACCTGGGAAAGGGAATATTGTTTTGGAATATAATAAGACATATTCACTCTTTTGAGAAATTTTAATTGAATGTATGTGTGAATGGTAGTATCGTGTAGCAGCATCTGTCGGGTTGGAAGATACCCGAATTTGGGGGCGTCACAATAAGTAACTTTATCACTCCAAGAACCTTCAATGATCTGTCATCAAACAACACGACCACCAACAATTCACTTCATAACATACTACAAAGCTTTTAAAAGAAATAAGATGAAGAAGATACGTTTCTAGAGTTTCTTATCTTTGATGTTCTTTTTCTTCTTCTAACTTATGTTTGATCCTTACTAGCACTTGATCTCCTTCTCTCTTGCTATATGACCCGACCTCTCTCTCTCTTCAATTTGCTAGAGTTTTTCCTCTTAGTTAATGAATTGATGAGAAATTAAGAGAAAATAAGCTCTAGCTATTTATAAGATTGGAAAGAGTTAGGGTATAATAGTCATATGTCATCTCTTACTAACTTAACCATACTCCCAAGTGTTAACCATCCATGATCAACTAACTTAAGCTAAATAAAATCAGCTTTAAGTATCATTTCCTAATTTCTAAGAAAATTGTATGAACATTATATATACCTTAAGATGGACAAGATAACATATTAGAGGTGGCGGATTCCTCCACATCACCATTGGATAGCTCATTTTAACCCCCATCTGATGATAAAGCAATATTACCTAAATACAAGATTTACTCTCCATGGGGCAGAGGAAAAGACTTCAGCTTGCAAGGTTTCTATCAATCGATAGACCAATTTGGTTGCTTGAGGTTGCCTCCTCGATTCCCAAGAAGAATTACTTTGGTAGACATGCTTGATCAAGGCGATTACAAAAAGCTTAATACTACTTTAGTTATTTGTTTATTTGCAAAATTTTGGATAGAAGACTCAATTCATTGTAGTAAGGATTTTAGTGTATTAAGGAGTATAAAAGCCAAGTTCTTTATAAAGGAAAGTGATTAATGCTATTTTGAATGACTTCAATGAACCTGGTTTGCTTACTCCAACTGGCCTGTTCCTTTGTGGCACAAAATACATGGTTCTTCAAGGTGAGCCAGGAGCTGTTATTAGAGTATGATGTTGTGGGTATACCATTCACTTTCAGTATTAAAACATCTGTCTCTTGGATTGTTCAATTCCAAAATGGTTATTTTCAGACATGTCTTCTAATGGACCAATCCAGATCGTGATTAACTCACCATAAAGGTGGGCTAAACACTTAAAAATCTCTTATGTGCTTTATATTTTGGGTTGTATAGCTAAACACGTCTTCTTTTAATGATGTTCGACAATCTGTTTCTAAGTTTTAAGGATCGTTGCAACCACCATTACAAGATCAACATCATAATGATATTCTCATGCTTGTAGTTGAAAAATTAATTATGATAATAGTATGATATTTATCCTAAGAGTCTATATGTCATGTCATTCAGGATGTGACCCTCTTTATGGTTGCCTTTAACCCTTTTTTAACTTTGGTTTCAGGGACCTGGAGGTATCACTGTTTAGAAGACCACCCAGGCCTTGATTTTTGGTATCTACGATGAGCCAATGACTCCAGGGTAGTGCAACATTGTTGTTGAAAAGCTTGGTGATTATCTTATTGATAATGGATATTAGTTACTTTGGTAAGAGTTGTTATTGTCACATTTTTCTTTCTTAGCGTCATTACATGCTTTTGCCTAATTATTTACTTTTAAATGCTTGTAGTGAAATGATGATACAAGTATTTGAGGGTGTGTAGCACTACTGGTAGTGACAGTGATTGGTGCTTTAAAGGCGATGGCTATGATTTTTTTCCTGAATTTAGTTGTGTTTTCTTTTTATTCTCAAATAAAAAGTATTTTGATGATTTTAAGTGAGGTGGTGATTATCTTTTGAGTGTTATTTTTCCCTTTTCTATGGATACACAAATTGATTAAAATCTCATAGAAATATGATATCGGGCTTGTGTAGGTTATTATGTGTTTGAGTTCTTCAGCTTTTTTTACTATGTTTGTGGTAATGTTTGACAAGGCTTGTATTACTTGGCACTACAATAATATATTTTGTTCCTCTGGCGGTAAAATGGTAAATCAAGAACCATAATCTATTTGTTCTTTGGTAGTATCTGTATTTTCTTTCTTTCAAATTTTATGGGGGATTGAGCAGAGATAATGGGGTTTAATTTGAAATTTGGGTTGAGAGGATTCTGCTTTCCTAGAAAAAAAATCCACTGCTTTAACTTGAAAAAGAATTAACTCCATCTTCTATTTGATCGTGGCTCCATTTTCATGCGGTAAATATACCTGGAAAAATACAAAGAAATTACTCAAAGGTCTGAAACAATTGTTACAAAAAATACCTTAGAACAAAGCAGAAGATGTAATGCACAAACCTGTAAACTCTCAACACTACCCCTTACAAACAGGTATATTCATTTGTTTTTTTGTGTAAAATATGATCATCGCACAATAATCTACCGTCTTCTTATTATATTTTAATTTATTAATTGTACGTACACATTTATTATTTAAAAATTGATTAATCCCGCCGCAATGTGTGGGTTTGTATCTAGTTAGGTTACTAATCAAGAGTAATACAAATAAAGAACTAGGTCATCTCCCTTAATCCTACAAGTATAAGGATTTCATAATATCAAAAGGTTATTGAGGGTTTCTCATCAAGCCAGCATCTATGGAATTAAGGGAGTAAAATCTTGTTCATCAGAAAAAATCAATTAGTTGCGTTCATTACGGATTCTAAACAAGGTATACAATATTATTATATTCTAAAACTTTTAGGTGTTACTTCTTCTATCCATGTTAAAGGACAAAATTAATGATTATAAAATTATTCTAACAATCAGTACAAGCAGGGACAAAGCTTTGTTAGGACTGGAGGAGGTCATGCTCCCCGGCAAGGTTTGAAAATTTTGTAAGACTTATTTATTCATTTATTATGTATTTTATTGCAAACTAATTTTATTATTAAATTTATTATAATTGCATGTTTGTATAATTGGAGATATATAGGTTATTCCAATTGAATGATACATGTGTATTCAGGTAACCAATTAAAACCTTTATTTAATTTTTTTTTATTCTTTGTTTATTTTATGAAACTTGATATTTTAATTTTTAAAAGTTTAATGAGTGATCATAATATTGTATATGTTAATTCCAATTGCATATTCAATTCGTTTTCCGATAACCAACTAAAACCCTTACTTATTTGATTGCAAATTTATGAAAATTTTATTATTAAAAAGTTCAATGAGTGGTTCAATAATACTGATTAACTCATTTCTTGTAGTGTAGTTAATTGAATTTTTTATTTTTTTGTTTTAGAATCATGGAAAAATCACATACTATTGATTCATTTTTCAAAAGAAAACAATCAAATCATGTTAGCATATCTCTGCTTACCCCTGAGCCTAATGTTCAAACATCTCTATCTACACCTGAACAAGAACAATGTTATCTAAAATAACCAAAAATTGAAGCTAAAGAATGGGATATTAATTATTTGGAGCGTGATCCTGGAAAACTTATCGAAATATGGAAGTGTCATGGTGATCTACTTGATGAAGTTCGACGAGCTTACATCAATTACGATCCATATCAAAAATTACAATTGTGCAACAAGGATTTGGACTAGTACCCCGTGGACTAGGCACACATTGTGTTGAACCATGTAAAAATCTCATATTAACTTGTGTGCTTGCTTATTTTCTTTACATATTATATGTTGTGTTTTGTTTATGTATTGAAATCACTGTGAGTCAATTGAGTTCATTTCTAAACAAAGTCATCTTCATAAATATAATCACCGCCAAAGTATCTTAAAGGAAGGAGGGGGGTCATCAGGGTCATATAACCTCAAATCTCCGTGGCGTTCTTCATTGAAGTTTTATCCAGAAGACTTCTCATTGACTGATCTCATGATACTTGGGGTTCTCATTGACTGATCTCATGATACTTGGGGTTCAACTTGATAATTATATTTATGATATTCGATGCGTTAATCAATTTTATGGGATCAAAGATTTAGGAAGTCTTTCTAAGAAGCTGATTGAAAAAAAAGAAGAAATATGACTTTTACATTGGTATATCGATTGATCGAGTTGGCTTTGGTTTTACCAGTTGCGATTGCTACTGTTGAAAGAGTGTTCTCTGTGATGAAAATTGTCAAGACTGACTTGCGTAATAAAATGAGAGACGAGTGGATGAATGACAGTCTGGTAGTTTATATTGAGAAGGATATTTTTTCAACAATTGAAAACGAACAAATTTTGAGACGTTTTCAAATTATGCAGAGTCGCAGGATACAATTGTCTCCTCTCAGTCGTACAGCCGAAAGAATCACTCCAAGCGTCAATAAATAATTATTTTTTACTGATGTATTTTGACCCTCCTCTAAAAATGTTTAGATTCCGCCACTGACAACCGCACACCCACACTTAGATATAGTCTATGTAGACTTGGCAAAAAATAGTTATAGTTAGTTTTGGGTTATAAAAGTAGTTATGGGTCAATCAGAAATCAAAATTATATAAACTCATTTATAATATGGTTAAAATAGTTTGGACCCATATAATTTTGGGTTAAACCTAGCTAACCATATTTTAATCTCTATAACAATTAAATTAAATCAAACAATAAAAGCAAGCTAATGTTATAAAAGAATATTAATATTAAGAACAATGATCAGTGAAAAAGAGAGCATCCTCCTTATATTTTCATGTAAGTTATAGTATATTTGTACCTCTATCATTCTCTTTACAATGCTACTATGTATAGGTACATGAACATTAATACTTGGAGGTTTCAAAACTCAAAGGTCGTGAGTTTCAAAACTTAATTGACATGGGAGTTTCAAAAAGATCAAGGATCATTACAATTACAATGGGAGAAATGAATCTAGACATCCATATATATATATATATATATATATATATATATATATATATATATATATATATATATATATATATATATATATATATGTGTGTGTATATATATATATATAGAATGATCCATAAAGATCTATACGCTATGAAATAAAAAGTGGCATATATTATCCATACCGCTCGGTTTCACATATCAGTGGTTGAGATTAGATCTGGGTATACGCCGTCCGCTAGTAATACTAGCGGACGTGGTAAGTATGATTTCTGGACGTTTATGCTCCTGTGTAGCCAAGACAAATTGGAAAAGTTACAACGGATAAAAAGATTAAATGTCTGCTTACTTGTATGAAAAAAAATTGCTAGTCCCTATCCTTGCTATCACGTGTTTTTAGTTTCCATAATATTAATATCGTCAAAGGACAAGGAGTGCCAGTCTTTGCAGGTAGACAAGTATTCAACTCTTTATTCAACCCAACAAATGTTGTTGGTTCGAACCTAGTGATATTATATCCCTAAACGATGTGATTTGTACGTCTAGGATGGAATAAGTTACCACCATAAGATAGCGCCTGTTATCACATTACAAAATTGGGAATGTATTCCCACTATGTTTTACTCAACGTTTTCACTAATTATGAGGTTTTGTCTAAGCCTGAAGTAGTTGTAAAGCTTTGCTAGATTATTTTGTTATCTGGGTAGGAGAAAAGTACATCCTAAAATGTTCACTATAAACCAATATAATCTTATAGTTTTATACTTGGTTTTGTGTCAAAAAGAGAATAGTTAAGGAAAGCTTGCATGATGAATTAGTTAGTTCATTTTCCACCACTTAATTAGTTCATTTTCTGGTTGTTGTGATTTGGCTAGGTGCTGGCTAAGTGCTGAGAAATTCTCCTAACCTTGAGATGCTGACAATACATACATATAGAAGAGGGCGCATGGGTTGTTCCTCCCGTAGGTTCAATATATCCTAAGATGCATGTTGTTTCCTTACATTTAATCTGACTATTTTAATAGTCTTTGTTATTCTTAGATTGACGATCTAAGGGTTGGAATATCTAGAATTAACGAGGACAACTACTGGAATGATGAAACATGGCTCAAGTCGTTTGATGAAATAGTGTCAATTACTGGAATTCTCTAGAAAGTTGTCAACTTGCCAAAAATCGTCTCCTAGTGCTATGATTGTGTTAAATTCAGTAATATAGAGTACTCATAACTGGTGTAGTGTTTACATTATCATTTTGTTATCAACTAGATCGTCTTTGTGGCCTTGTGCCTTTTTGGCTGAGACTTGCTTCGAGCTGGAAGATGGGTTTTTTCGGGTACCCCTTTATAAAGGTGCATGTGGCATTCACAAACTATTTGATACTGAGTTTTATCAATCAATTTTTTTTATTAGTTTCTCTTCATAATTATGTTTCTGAGCCATTTCTATCCTCGTCTCCTACGTTCAGTTCAATAATTTTAACTGCTCATCTTGAGAATGGAAGCCCAACCAGGGATTATAATCGGTCTAAGCCGTTATTTTATTTTTCATATATAATTATTAATATAATAAAAAAAGTAATATATATATATATATATATATAAGTAGTATTATGGAAACTAAAAACACGTGATAGCAAGGACAGGGACTAGCAATCTTTTTTCATACAAGTAAGCAGACATTTAATCTTTTTATCCATCCGCTAGTATTACTGGCGGACCATGTGGTTTCTGTTACTTTTCTAATTTGTCTTGGCTACACAGGGGCATAAATGTCCAGAAATCATACTTACCAAGTCCGCTTGTATTACTAGCGGACGGCGTATACCCAGATCTAATCTCAGCCACCGATATGTGAAACGGACGGTATGGATGATATATGCCACTTTTTATTCCATAGCATATAGATACTATGGATCATTCCCCATATATATATATATATATATATATATATATATATATATATATATATATATATATTATAATTTTATAACACTCCCCTTGGATGTCTATCAGATACCATACACGCATTGAAAGTCACTTTCATTAAAAACCTTACCAGGAAAAACTCAATGGGAAAAAAACCTTGGTTAAGGAAAAAAGAGTGCAACACGTATTAGCTCCCCCTCATGAATGAATCCTTAAGTCCTTCAGTTTTCGTATTCCAATATTGCGACGTAATCCTTCAAACGTTGTCGTTGGTAATGCTTTGGTGAACAAATCTGCTAGATTATCTTTTGATCGAATTTGTTGAACATCAATGTCACCACAATTATCAAGGTCATATGTGAAAAAGAATTTCAGTGCGATGTGCTTTGTTCTATCTCCTTTGATGTATCCTCCTTTTAATTGAGCTATACATGCAGCATTATCTTCATACAAAATGTATTGGAGTTCCTTTGCTGGAAGATAAATCATATGTTTCACGAATATGTTGAGTCATTGATCTCAACCACACATATTCTCAACTTGCTTCATGGATTGTAAGTATTTCAGCATGATTAGATGAAGTAGCAACTAATGTTTGCTTTGTAGATCTCCATGACATAGCAGTATCACCACACATAAAGAGATAACCTGTTTGAGATCGACCTTTATGTGGATCAGATAAATATCCTGCATCAGCATATTCAACTAATTTATGATTATCATTATTTGAATAAAATAAGCCCATATCCATAGTTCCTCGTAGGTAACGAAAAATATGTTTAACCCCATTCTAATGTCTCCGGGTAGGAGAAGAGTTATATCTTGTTAACAAATTCAAAGAGAATGCTATATCAGGTCGTGTATTATTAGCAAGATACATTAACGCACCAATTGTACTGAGGTATGGTACTTCAAGACCAAGTAATTCTTCATTATCCTTACGAGGTCTAAAATGGTCTTTCTTCTCATCAAGTGATCTAACAACCATTGGGGTACTCAATGGATGAGCTTTATATATTAAAACATCAATTACATTAAGATATAGTACTTCAGGACCAAAATACCAATTTCACGATGATATGGTACTTCAGGACCAAAAGTTTCTTCATCATTTTCTTGTGGTCAAAACGGATCTTTCTTGATCTCAAAGGATTTATATTATCCATGTAAAGTTGCTTTAGGACTTTTTCTGTGTATGTTGATTGATGAACAAGAGTTCATAATTCAATTTGTAGGCCAAGACAAAAATTTGTCTTACCAATATCTTTCATCTAGAATTTGTTGTTTTTGTCGACTCTTCTATAGCAAGATCTTTCATCAATAAATACAGTAATAATAGCAAATCTAGATTATGATCTTTTGATAAAAATTCATGCACAAATTGGATTATTCTCAAATCCTTCTTTCAAAAGATATTCACTCAGGCGATTATACCACAATATGCATCTGGATTGCTTTAACTCATATAAGAATCTTTGTAGCTTGATAGAATACATATTTCGAGATGTAGAATTATATACTTCAGACATTATATATCCTTCAGAAATTTTCATGTAGATATCATTATCTAATGATCCATACAGATATGATGTAATAACATCCATTTATTTCTCTTGCTACCAAGCTAATTAAAAATCTGAATATAATTGCATCCATTACATGAGCATATGTTTCTTCATAATTAATATCATATCTCTGCGAGAAACCTTGTGCTACAAGTCACGCTTTGTACCATATAATTTCATTTTTCTTATTTCGTACCATTTGTATTCAACAGCCATCACACCTTTAGGTGTTCGGACTACAGGTCCAAAAACTTCACGTTTACTTTGTGAATTTAGTTCTACTTGAATCACCTCTTTTCACATTGGCCAAATATTTCTACATTCATCAACGATTTTTGTTTCATATACATGATCATTACCGACTTAGGTTGTTCTCAACTGTGACTCATATCCCAACCTTGGATAGCACGTTACAATGACACCTATCAGTTTACTATCGCACGAATATGGTGTCCCCTACGGAGAGTCTGGCTTCGGTGCATTCCACAAAGGAAGTCACCAGATAAAGGCTCGGGTAAAAACTTCTACAGTTGAATTTTTAACTCCTGAAGTTCAATAGGAGCCATGAGATTTTAGAAATGGGTTTTGTACCTGGTTCAAAGTTGATACAAAATTCAATATCACACTTTGGAAGTAGGCCAGGAAATTTTTCAGGAAATAAGTCAGGAAATTTACTAACAACAGAAATATCATTCAAATCTGACGTATTTTTGTTCAAGTCCATAACATGGCTAAGAAAGCTTGACATCCGTTTTTCAATAAACGAATGACTTTACGGCTTGATATGAAAGAGTTTGACTTCAATGGTTTGGTCCCAACTCTTTGAACTACTTGGCTGTGACTACCCGTGAATTGCTATCATTTCCTCCTGTATTTTGAACACGAGTCTCCCTCGTCTGATTTTGCATGAACTGCAAAAAGCTTCTAAACATCCCCTCGCTCATCATCTCGCTTTCGGTGGTGTTGTTCACAGGAGGAACATTGCCAAGATGTTGCACGCTCTCCTCGTTGGTGAGTACAAGGCGTCTCACTGGTCTCATTTCCACAAGTAATATTCTCATCGACATTCTCAAATACTCGTCATAAAACAAGGGTTAATTAAGGAAATCAATATATCACATAATATCCCTATATACTAACCAACTAACAAATAAGCTTAGGTAGGACACACTAGCGAAGGATTTACTCGCCTCCCCTCTTAGTTCTATTCCCGATCTCCGCCAGAGATCATATCCCTAAGCTCGATACCAACCGTGACGCCCCAAAAATAGGTCCATTCCATCCAACCCATTCTCGAGTTGTCAATACATGGTACAAAAACAACTACAACTTTATTATTACAACAAGAAACTGTGAGTTTGAATACAAATATTATCTTCTAGACAATATCTATACCCAAATAAATCCTCATCACATTTATTGATACATTATTTTACAAAATGGTGAGGACTACTAAACAACTCTCTCTAGAACCTTCATTCCATACCCCGACTAAGTACTTTTACATTCTCGACTCACGAGAAGAAAAATGGAACAAAAAGGAAAAGGGTGAGCTCAACTAGCCCAAAGAAAGAATATTATGACTAAGATAATATACAACAAATTATCGTTAGTCTTCAACAGGAAAAATCTGAGAGAATACATTAAACAACAAGTTTTAGATCAATATTCGCGACTGAAAATATTAATTCATAGAAGAGTTGCGTAGAGGATGAAATCTACTAATATCTATGAATTTAATAATCCATCATCATTATTTTATCCTCAGAACATCAATCAATATTCATCCGAAATCAAATATTCATCTTTGCACTACAAAGCCAAAAAATATTCATCACCGGTCATGTTCATCTAAACACTGCTCATCTTTGCACTACGGGCCAAATATATTCATCATAAAATCATTCATCTTTGCACTACGGGCCAAAGATATTCATCATAAAATCATTCATCTTTGCACTACAGGCCAAAGATATTCAGTTATATCATCATTTAGACTCGAGGATGATGAAAATATTTTAAAGAAAACGAATCCAAAGAAACAAAAGAACAAGTATTAAGGATTCGTACTTTAAACAATTCCCATTCAAAAATACTTCATAAATAACCAGAGTGGGGTAAAATTCAAGAATGATCAAAACATGGATACAATCAAAGCTAGTATCCAGAATAGATATTTTGGACAAAAAGAAGAAATTTCATTTTTCTATGAATAAATAGTCAGATTCGTGAATAGTCTTGATATCGTGAATAGTGCCGTATATGTGAATAGTAACTCCGACACCAAAAGATAGAAATTTCACAAAAAACATCATCACGCTTCGTGAATAGTACTCGTGAATAGTAACTCGTGAATAGTAACTCATGAATAGTAACTCCGACATGAAAAAGTTCCAAATTTGATAAAAAGTTCCAACCAATATTTCGGCATAATGATATTGAAGAAATAATATCACTTACGAGGAAAATAACATCTCTTACCTCGGAAAGAATAGTATTTACAATCGAATATTGGATATAGTCTTTGAAAGAACTTGCACCGTATAGCAATACTCAAAGTACTAAAATACTCAGAAATACGCTCGATATTATAGAGAGAGAGAGAGAAAGAGAGAGAGAAATCTTTAGTTTCTGGTGTGATTTTTAATTCTAACCTAAGCACCCTATTTATAGGAAATTGCTTAGAACACCAAAGTAGAAAATTGAATATAATATTAATATAATTATACAAATTTTCCTTAGCCCACCTTTTGGTCAAAAACACCAACCACACATGTTAATGATGTCCAAAAAAATACAAAAAAAGTTTTTCTAACAAAAATAATTTAAATTCCAAAAATCAATTAACACCCGATATATACATCAAACTTCAATAATTCACAATAAATAGCTCTTTTATCGTAAAATTCAATCTTATGGCTTTTTATAGGAAATTCAATTCTCTACAACTTTGCGAAGAAAGTTTTTCTAAATTCCAAATGTAAATTGATCGAAATCCACAAACCAAGCGATTTACAAGCTATAAATCAAATTTCTCGCCAATAATTGTGTCCACCAACACACAAAACATGTTTTAACCATTTAATGCCACAAAATACTCTTCCTCCTCATATACTCATATATCCCACATTCATTGTAAAAATAATATATTTAAAAGAATTATTTTATCGTAAAAGATAAAATATTAATTTTCAACAATTGTCACATTAAAATTTTCCTCCATCTATATCCTCATAAAATCAATATTTTCCTCATCATATATATCAATAATTAATTATTCATAAATAATATTACGAATCACATTATTGACAACCAGGCGCGCTTCTCGGAAAGAGGGGCTTTCCAATAAAGATTTCTCTTTCTTGGCCAAGCATTAGGGTGACCAACCCTCTCCTGCATGTAACTTTCTATACATTGCCAATAATGTTTTCTAATAATATTATTCAGATAATATGAATTATTGTCTCAAAATTGAAAAATACCGTAGTGACAATTATTGAAACAACAAAGAATATAAAATATCAACGCAAAGAATTATTGAATCAATAAAATAAAATATTGAACAACAACTATTGTAACAATTATCGAGTAGTGCCTTTCACGTAAGAATCAATAATTGGTGCAATACTGCAAAGCTACCGTGAAACAACGCCAGACATCGTGTTTTAACCACCGGGTATTCCAACAAGATTGACCAGTAATAACAACTTATTCTTGCTGCTTTCTTCCTCCAATCGCTTTCACATTATGGGCCCACACATGGTCACTACTTGCCGTCAGTAAGAACCGATAAAGATTTAATATTTCATGACCAAACGAATATTCCCTGACAACAATGAATATTTTATAACTACTTGCTTATTTGAAATATTTGCGCATTTTACCCATAATTAACCACATTAATCAAATCAACCCTTATTATTTCAAAATGATAATTAGAGAAATTAAATGTTTATTTATAAAAAGTTGGGGTCTTACAACCTCCCCTCCTTATGAAATTTCGTCCTCGAAATTAACGTACGTACCTGGTGTTTCGAAAAGATGAGGATACCTCGCTTTCATTTCCGTTTCTAACTCCCAGGTCATTTCCTCTATAGCATGGTTTCTCCACAAAACTTTAACTTGTGGTATGATCTTCATGCGTAGGACATGCTCCTTCCCATCCAAGATCTTGACAGGTACCTCCTCGTACGTTAAATCTTCTGCTATCTCGTCTAGTTCTAATTCAATAATGTGGTTCGGGTCATCCACATATTTACATAACATCGATACACAAAAAATGTTATGAACACGCGTCATACTTTGTGGTAAAACGAGTCTATAAGCCACAGTTCCTATTCGATCTAGGATTTCAAATAGACCAATAAATCGAAGGTTTGAGCTTTCCTCACATCGCCAATTCTCGCTTTTGAAATAACAATTTCTTGCACCTCCTTCTTCAAATTCATCAGCTCCGGTGTGTAGCTTGAACAGCTTTAACTTTATCGATTAAAGTCGATTATACTCGTATATCATCACGTGGGTACCTAGAGTTTTCATCTCCATCTCTAATATTTGTAAGTTATACGAAATGAGTCTTTGACAATATCGTACTCGTACTCGTATAAGATCTTTTACTTAACACATCAGCTACCACGTTCGCTTTTCCAGGATGGCATGGTCAGCACATGTGCTGAAATGAGTCTCCTCTTGAGTTCTTCGAAGCTCTTCCCACATTCCTTGCTCCATTCGAATTTTATATCTCTACGAGTCAGCTGCATTAATGGAATAGCGATTCGAGAATATCCTTCAACGAATCTCCGATAATAACCAACTAAGCCTAGAAAGCTATGTATTTCGATTCTGATTTAGGTTGTTCTCAATCGTGACTCATATCCCAACCTTGGATAAGACGTTACAATGACACCTATCGCCATCATCGTCGCATCTAATATGGTGTCCCCTACGAGAGTTCCGCTTTTTGCATTCCACAAAGGAAGTCACCAGATAAAGGCTCGGATAAAAACTTCTACAGCTTGAATTTTTAACTCCTCGAAGTTCAATAGAGCCATGAGATTTTAGAAATGGGTTTTGTACCGGTTCAAAGTCGATAGAAAATTCAATATCACACTTTAGGAGTAGGCCAGGAAATTTTTCAGGAAATAAGTCAGGAAATTTACTAACAACAGAAATATCATTCAAATCTGACGTATTTTTGTTCAAGTCCATAACATGGCTAAGAAAGCTTGACATCCGTTTTTCAATAAACGAATGACTTTACGGCTTGATATGAAAGAGTTTGACTTCAACGGTTTGGTTGTTTGAATTTGAATAACAGGTTGCTTAGGAATATGAAAACTAACAACCTTACGAAAGTAATCAATTTTAGCATGATGAGTGGTTGACCAATCAATCCCTAAGGTCACATCAAATACAAGAATTTTTAAAGAAATAAGGTCAACAGGTAATGTGATGGTGCCAACTTGGATCAAGCAAGATTTCTAAACAACAGATGTAATGAAAGTTTCTCCTAACGGAGTCTCCATAAATAGGTCAAAGTCTAATTTCTCCGTAGTCAAGTTCAAACGCTGAGCGCAAGCAAGAGAGATAAAAAGAATGGATAGAATCGGTATCTAGTAAGGTATAAACTTCGCAAGAATTTATAATTAACTAACCCGTATAACTTCGTTCGGGTTCTCGCATTTTGACCGACCACGACAAACGCTCTTCCAGAACCGCTGACTGACTTTGACTTTTCTCGGACATCCTTTTGAGTCACCATTCTTTGGGATCGGTTTCGATACCGCATAATCTCGAGCGATATGTCCTTCTTTTCCATAATTATAGCATACCTTAAACTTGTAGGGGCGCTTTGATGATATGTCCTCTTTTCAAGATTTGTAACATACTGACCGGTGGTCTTTCTCCTCCTTGAACCAGCTTGCCACTCGGCGCCAAGCGCTCTTCACATGGTCGTTGTTGAATATCCTCTTTTAAAATCTCCTCCCACTCGCTTCTTCTATTTTCATGGCCCACGATTACCACCAGAGTGGTTACCGCCTTTGTCCGTATTCTTCTTTCTCCGCTTGGTTATCGTTATTCGATGATCGCTATCTTCGTGATGATCCTCGGTTATGGTCCCTCGGTTGAACGTATTCGTTATCTCGCCTAACAACCGAGCCTTGTTGACAACATCCGAATAGAGAGAAAATTTATGAGAAATGAGATATCGACATATGTCGGGTTTCAAACCTCTCGAAACATCCGCCATATAATGCTCCTCATTCTTCACCAAATGAGGTGCAAACACGGATAACTCCGCTAACTTCGCCTCGTCTCGGGACACCGCCATGTTATTCTCGCTCCATCTAATAAACTCCACTTCCTTCATATAGACGAATACTTTCGTGGAAGTACTTGTCATTGAACTGCTTCAAACGTCTCCCACGACATGCCGAAAGGCAAATGGATGGGTACGCTTCACGATTCCCACCAATGTCTGCCTCGTTTTACGGAACATAAAAGTAGCGAATGGAACTTTCTGCTCCTCCGTGCATCCTAAGACATCAAATATCTTGGTAATTTGTTTTTTGACCCACGCTCCGCCTTTAATCGGATCCGGTTTTCCACGTAATTCGTGGTCCCAACTCTTTGAACTGCTTGCTATGACCACCGTGAATTGCTATCATTTCCTCTCGTATTTTGAACATGAGTCTCCTCGCCTCGATTTTGCATGAACTGCAAAAAGCTTCTAAACATCCCCCTCGCTCATCATCTCGCTTCGGTGGGTGTTGTTCACGGGAGGAACATTGCCAAAGATGTTGCACGCTCTCCTCGTTGGTGAGTACAGCGTCTCCACTTGGTCTCATTTCCACTCATTAATATTCTCACCGACATTCTCAAATCATGTCATAAAACAAGGGTTAATTAAGGAAATCAATATATCACATAATATCCCTATATACTAACCAACTAACAAATAAGCTTAGTAGGACACATTAGCGAAGGATTTACTCGCTCTCCCTCTTAGTTCTATTCCCCGATCTCCGCCAGAGATCATATCCCTAAGCTCGATACCAACCGTGACGCCCCTAAAATAGGTCCATTCCATCCAACCCATTCTCGAGTTGTCAATACATGGTACAAAAACAACTACAACTTTATTATTACAACAAGAAAAGCTGTGAGTTTGAATACAAATATTATCTTCTAGACAATATCTATACCCAAATAAATCCTCATCACATTTATTGATACATTATTTTACAAAATGGTGAGGACTACTAAACAACTCTCTGTAGAACCTTCATTCCATACCCACTACTAAGATTTCCACATTCTCGACTCTCGAGAAGAAAAATGGAACAAAAAGGAAAAGGTGAGCTCAACTAGCCCAAGAAAGAATATTATGACTAAGATAATATACAACAAATTATCGTTAGTCTTCAACAGGAAAAAATCGAGAGAATACATTAAACAACAAGTTTTAGATCAATATTCGCAGAATAAAAATATTAATTCATAGAAGAGTTGCGTAGAGATGAAATCTACTAATATCTATGAATTTAATAGGTCCATCATCATTATTTTATCCCCTCGTAACATCAATCAATATTCATCCGAAATCAAATATTCATCTTTGCACTACTGGCCAAAAATATTCATCACCGGGTCATGTTCATCTAAACACTGCTCATCTTTGCACTACGGGCCAAATATATTCATCATAAAATCATTCATCTTTGCACTACGAGCCAAAGATATTCATCATAAAATCATTCATCTTTGCACTACGGGCCAAAGATATCAGTTATATCATCATTTAGGACTGAGGATGATGAAAAATATTTTAAAGAAAACGAATCCAAAGAAACAAAAGAACAAGTATTAAGGATTCGTACTTTTAACAATTCTCAATTCAAAATACTTCATAAATAACCAGAGTGGGGTAAAATTCAAGAATGATCAAAACATGGATACAATCAAAGCTAGTATCCAGAATAGATATTTTGGATAAAAAGAAGAAATTTTATTTTTCGATGAATAGTGTCGTATTCGTGAATAGTGTCGTATACGTGAATAGTGTCGTATACGTGAATAGTAACTCCGACACCAAAAGATAGAAATATCACAAAAACATCATCCCGCTTACCGTGAATAAGAACTCATGAATAAGAATCTTCATGAATAGAAACTCATGAATAGTAACTCGTGAATAAGTAACTCATGAATAGTAACCCCGACATGAAAAAGTTCCAAATTTGATAAAAAGTTCCAACCAATATTTCGACATAATGATATTGAAGAAATAATATCACTTATGAAGAAAATAACATCCCTTACCTCAGAAAGAATAGTACTTCTGACTGAAATACTGGATATAGTGCTGAAAAAACTTGCACCATATAGCAATACTCAAAATACTAAAATACTCACAAATACGCTCGATATTATAGAGAGAGAAATCTTTAGTTTCTGGTGTGATTTTCAATTCTAACCTAAGCACCCTATTTATAGAAAATTGCTTAGAACACCAAAGCAGAAAATTAAATATAATATTAATATAATTATACAAATTTTCTTTAGCCCACCTTTTGGTCAAAAACACCAGCCACACATGTTAATGATGTCCAAAAAAATACAAAAAACGTTTTTCTAACAAAAATAATTTAAATTCCAAAAATCAATTCACACCCGATATACCGAAACTTCAATAATTCACAATAAATAGCTCTTTTATCAGAAAATTCGAATCTTGCGGCTTTTTATAGGAAATTCAATTCTCTACAACTTTGAAGAAGAAAGTTTTTCCAAATTCCAAACAGAAATTGACCGAAATCCACAAATGGGCGATTTTACAAGCTATAATCAAATTTTGGTCAATAATTGTGTCCACTAACACACAAAACATGTGTTAAATATTTAATGCCACAAAATACTCTTCCTCCTCATATATTCATATATCCCACATTCATTGTAAAAATAATATATTTAAAAGAATTATTTTATTAGAAAAAGATAAAATATTAATTTTCAACAATTGTCACATTAAAATTTTCCTCCATCTATATCCTCATAAAATCAATATTTTTCTCATTATATATATATCAATAATTAATTATTCATAAATAATATTACAGAATCACATTATTGACAACCGATAGCTTCCTGGGAAAGAGGGGCTTTCAATAAAGATTTTTCTCATCTCTTGGCCAAGTAATTAGGTGACCAAACCTCTCCTTAGATATAACTTTCTAGACATCGCTAATAATGTTTTCTAATAATATTATTCGATAATATGAATTATTTCTCCGATAATGGAAAATACCGTAGTAGTGACAATTATTGAAACAACAAAGAATATAAAATATCAACGCAAAGAATTATTGAATCAATAAAATAAAATATTGAATAAAGAATTCATCAGAATAATTATCGAGTAGTGCCTTCACGTAAGAATCAATAATTGGTGCAATACCATGTCTACATCGTGGCAACAACGCCAGATTCTCGTGTTTTAACCACCGGGTATTCCAACAAAGATGACCAGTAATAACAACTTATTCTTGCTGCTTTTCTTCCTCCAATCGCTTTCGTTATGGGGCCCACATATTATCACTTGGCTGGTCGTCACGATTTAATATTCCCACAAGATTTAATATTCCACGACCAAACGAATATTTCCCGACAACAATGAATATTTTATAACTACTTGCTTATTTGAAATATTTGCGCATTTTACCCATAATTAACCACATTAATCAAATCAACCCTTACTATTTCAAAATGATAATTAGAGAAATTAAATCTTTATTTATAAAAAGTTGGGGTCTTACAATAATTCTGGTAATTGATTTGTAATTCATTGCAAATGAATAATCCTTTGAACTTCTAGTTCACATTGATTTGTACGAGGATCAAGATGAGATAATGACGAAAATTTTTAAGTAATCTCCCTCATCATGCTTCAGTCATCTTGCTTCAGGCAACGATCTCACGTCGTGCTTAGGCAACGACTTTTCTCCCCCTAATCATGGGAAAACTGTTTCATTAAAATAAAAATCCTCAAAATATACCTTAAAAATATCACTTAGTGAGGTTATGATGCAACATGTAAAATAGCATGACCCCAAACATAAATTGATAATTTAGATTTCATAATCAAAGGTCAGACAATATATTGAAGTCTCTTGATAAGTGATTCAGCTTCATCATTTTGAGTATGTGTATGTGCAACATGATGTTTAACATAAATTTCAATCAACATGCAATATTCATCAAAAACTTGATATGTGAATTTTATCAGCGTTATCTAAATAAATTTTCCTAGTTATTTAATCAGAAAATTGTATTCGCAACCTAATTATTTGAGCAAGAAGTATAGGAAATGCAATATTTCTAGTTAAAAGTAAACATACATGTGATCATCTGATTAATGCATTAATTAAAATCATAAAATACTTAAATGAACCACACATGGTGGGTGTATTGGTTCAAATAAATCAGCTTAAATTCTTTTTAAGAAATATGAACACTCAATAATTATCTTTAAATATGATGGCTTAATAATTAATTTACTTTGATACAATCAACAGGTAAAATAATCTTCTAGATCTTTAAGGGATGCTCATGGGAGTTTTCAATAATTCGACGCACCATTATTGATCCTAGATGATCATGCCAAATCATAAAAATATTTGGATCCGAACATTTCTAGTGTGTTATACACTTCTGGTGTATTATAATATTTGTTTCAACTATTTTCATTTTAGTATAATATAACCCATAAGAGAAAATAGATAGTTTTTCTAATATGAGCTTCTGGCATTATACTATTGAAGTAATATAAATAAATTCTTCACTGCCTTCGTTATTGGTTTTAATATAATAACCATTATAACGTATATCCTTAAAGTTAAGCAAATTTCTGCTTGTCTCAGAAGAATATAAAGAATCATCAATACAAAGTTTTGTGTCCTTTGACAATATTATAATTGCTCTTCTAGAGACTTTAATTAAGTTTGATGAATAATCGCTCTTCTAGAGCTTTTAATTAAGTTTGATGAGCTTCTGACCCATACATCTTTATATATGCAAAAACATAAATTTAACTTTATTACTTGAAATATAAATAAAATATATAATAAAAATACTTATTATAATGCCATAATACAATGAAATAAAAATAAATAATTGGTATGGACATTTCTATCAACATCAACAAGGAAATCATAGATATCAAAATTAGTTATATCCACTACATTTGAAAAATCAAAGTAATTCATGGGATCTTCATTATCATTATGATCAATAAAGTTTATTTCAATTCCATTTCTTTTTCTTTTATGGAGTCTTGGTACAAATCTATCAAATATTTAGGAGTACGACAGGTACATTCCCTTTTCTATATTGACTGTTTTTTTTATTTTTACACTCACTACCACAACCACAACCACAACCATAATTTCCTCTATAATTATTAAATGAGGTTCCATTCACTTCAGGGAATGTAATAGAATCAGTCGGGCTAGATTGTTGGTTTTTCAGCAAAAACTCATTATTTTGTACAGCCACTAAAAGCCATAATATCATATCACTTCTGGGAACATAGTTTCCTTTATCGCTTCAGGAAATATTTTGTGAGTCTTTTACTGTGTAAAGTACTCTGATTTTAATTTTCATTGAGATGATAGCGAATAAAAATTATTAATTTTGCATAATCCTACAAAGATGCATGATTGCCAACTTTAATTGTATCTCCAAAATTTTTTGCCTTTATAAGAATCTCAGCATTAAGAGTCCATGACAAATAATTCTTGCTCGATATAAATCAAAAGCAACAAATTCAAATGTATAAGATTTGACATCTATATATATATATATATATATATATATAAGAAATTAAATAACTAAGTACAAATTTATAAGAAGACAATAAAAATATTTACCCTTTTCTAGTCACTTTCAAAGTGGGAGAATTGGGAGGTGGAATGATTATTTGTTTATACTAATACTACTACATCACAAAAGTAGTGTACTTACGTGAGTTGTATTCTCAGAAACTTCAGAGTTGTCCATTATCATTATTGTTTCACGCGTCTTTTGTTAAAACAAAATGTTTATATGTATATCAAATTTAATTGTAATGAAACAATACTTACAGTGAGTTGAGAGAACCTTTTTTTTTTCTTCTTCTCAAAATTGGGTAGAGCTTCGTGCTGATAACGCGTTATAAAAGAACACTAATATTAAGAACAATGATCAGTAAAAAAGAGAGCATCTTCCTTATATTTTCATGTAAGTTATAATATATTTGTACCTCTATCATTCTCTTTACAATGCTACTATATATAGGTACATGAACATTAATACTTGGAAGGTTCAAAACTCAAAGGTCATGAGTTTCAAAATTTAAGTGACATGAGAGTTTCAAAAAGATCAAAGATCATTGCAATTATAATAAAAGGAATGAATCTAGACATATATATATATATATATTATAATTTTATAACAACTACGAAATAATATTACTTCAGTCTTACAGGAGTCCGCGTCAACCCGCGAAAAATGCTCACGTCAGCACAAGTACTAATCAGCCTTATTCATGCAGTCAATATGCTTCATTTTGGGGGTGTTCATAATTATTTGTACTCCAACCTCTATAATTTACAAAAATTATATTGTTTCCGTTCTAAAATATAAAATTAAATTTAATATTTTAAAGTTAATTTAAGAAGCTTTAAAATTCAAAATTATGAGTGTTCGATAATTGTATGTAATCTGTAGTCATTCGTTTTTTAAACAAAATTTATAATCATTCTAATAATAATAGAAAATTAATTGAAATTCAAAAAAGATTTTTTAATTTATAATTATTATATATAATATAAATAAAAATAAAAATAATTTTATTTAAAAAAAACTTGTAGTTCGCATGGGACACTTAACTAGTTAAATTATAAAAATAAAAAATCTAAATAAAAACCAAGCAATAATAGTGTAAACTATAAAATACTTAACTAAACTAAATGATAAAAGTAAACTACAAACTAATTAAATTAAACTAAACAATACAGTAAATTACAAAATAATAAAACTAAACTAATTCAACTCCACCTCCATCACTACCTCAACACCAGTGAACCAAAAGCAAAAGTACCACCATCACGATCCATATCCTTCCATCGCCTCATCAAACCACCATATTATCCAAGTTCAATAGCAGTAAATCACCATACATACTAAACAGGGTTGAGAAATAGTTATCAATTTGAGCCTATTTTTTCTTTTAAAAAATATGAGTCTAAATTTTATCCAACCCAAATAACACAAAATAATTAATCAATCCAAATGAGTTGACCCCAACAATTTATGATCTATCACTACAACAAAAAAGCTTATCAATGATCAGTCTATCGTGACGCATACGATCATAGAGATGAGTATCAATGACCAGTATGCGATCGCTGATACTAGTCGCAGATAATCTGGTCACATTGGGAGACATCAATGACCAACACTAGCGATCAATACTTAGCGACCGCAATCTGCGGCCGATATCACGTCGCTATTCGACGACGATATCGAGTCATTCGTTAAATGTGTGACGTGGCACACGCGGGCGGCGTGACGGCCAATAGCGACCGCATCGATGCAAATAGATGATGCGATCGTTGATGTTTTTAGCGATCGCGTCACGATCATTGATGTTTTTTTAATAATTTTGCTGTTTTATTGATTTCCCAAAATAACCTTTTTGTACACATTTTCAATCCCAACACAAAGAATATATATAAACTAGCATCCATATTAACATCCATCCAATACAATACAAAACATTCATCCACGAATAAACCTTCATCAAATACAATACAAAACATTCATCCAACACAATACAATCGATATCATAAATATCCATATATATAAACCAATACAATTGTCCAAATAATGAATCTAAAAGAGTACAAGGCTTTAAAAATCTAAAAAAATAAGTCTAAGCGCTTCATGGATCATCCAAATTAGGATCCTCATAATTAACAAAGTAATAAAACATATATGTTACATATAAGTAAGACATTGACTTCGAGAGACTATAAACATATATATATATATATATATATATATATATATATATACCGCCTCCTATTGTCGTGATGCTCCTGCCTCTGCTCCCTCTCCTCGCCTCCCTCTGCTTGCTACGCCACCACTTCTCCGCCAACTCATCAGACTCGAGACTGCAGATGTCTACCAAGATATCTGAAGATCACGATCTGACAGATCGCTTCTCACACAATCAAGCAGGAGTATGATAGGCTAGATAACTTTGATGACATGTGTAGACCGGGTGGGTGCCTGCACTGTGCCATCGATGGTCAGGCGCCTCTTTGTCCTTGGCCTTTGACATAATTTTTTCTTCACGATGGACGCCTCTCCCATAATTCTTGATCAATCGACGGACGCAGGTGCCTTCAGGATAGCGCTTTCGCTCATTAAGCCTTTATAAGTGTCCCGCCGGAAGATGAACAATTAAATAGTTTCAAATAAATTAAAAAAATACTAAAAAAGGTCGTCACAATTTATAAACAACATTTTAGGATAAAGTGAACTTATTATCATTATCCTAAAGCGACCTCGGTGGACTATCATCACGGTGGCCACATACACATCCAACCAATTGATAGGTTGACCTTGAGACCGAGACTCCTACAATTCATTTTCTCATATTATTATGTAAACATGTGATATTTTAGCTACAAAAGATTATCAGAAACATAACATACGTACTCTCAGCGAAAGAATGTGTCAATTAATTGTGATATCTTCCGCCCCGTCGTGCCTTTTGCCTTCTCGCCGTCTAATACACCTGAGGATCTGTTCGAGGCGGCAGTCTTGCGCCTCTTGACCCAAATTCTCACTTTCTCTCCATCGGTCAAACATCTCGCACCCATATGGGTTGTGCGCGACTACCGAGGCTATGCTCATGCATATATTGCTCACCCTGTCCTGGATGGTCAATCTCAGCATTGTGCAGGGCTTTTTGTCATTCCTTGTTCAAATTATCTTTAGTTCGGATGGCGCATTTACGCGTAATAGTGTCTCAATAATCGATTCTTATCGTCATCTCATTTATACTGTTTCTGCAAATAAAACAACAATAATAATATTAAAACTGTTATATTACTAAACAATATTATTTGATTAACTATGTATTACCTATCAGAGTGATAAAAAATATACCCGAAATTCAAATCAAATCAGATCCTTATGGGCGAGAGGTGTGTCATTTACGTAATCACCGGCGTAGGCGATTCAGAAGCATAATTGTGAAATGCACTTCACAATTTTACTATCTTGAAAATCACTACAATATACGATGAATTTACATTAAAATATATTTATAACAATAGAAATATTAAACCCTTATACATACACGATGTTTAACTTACGTGCTTCGAGGAGGAGGACGGATCAGTATAAGAATGCGATCATCCGGATTAAGCCGGGCCTTCTAAGACATGATTAGGGCCCCGACCCAACTCAAGGCCGTCTGCAGTTCGTAAGACATCTATAAATAAAAAAATTAGGATGTTAGTATGAAATTATGAATGACAATTAATTGTATGAAATAGTTAACTACGATTATCATAAGTGAAAGATACATAAACATGATACGCAAAATAGTTAACTACAACAACTACAAATGATATAGTTAAGGATATAGAGAACATTCCTATATAGAGAACATAAATGAAAGGTACATAATTATGAACTAAACATGAACATGAACATGAACATAAACATACATTTTGTACAATTATAACTAAACAACTACAAATGATATAGTTAAGGATATAGAGAACATTCATATATAGAGAACATAAATGAAAGGTACATAATTATGAACTAAACATGAACATGAACATGAACATAAACATACATTTTTACACAATTATAACTAAACAACTACAAATGATATAGTTAAGGATATAGAGAACATTCCTATATAGAGAACATAAATGAAAGGTACATAATTATGAACTAAACATGAACATGAACATGAACATAAACATACATTTTGTACAATTATAACTACACATACATTTTAATGAAAATCGCGTTTATACGATGAGTCGAAATCATTTTGTACAAGTATCGAAGATTCATAACCATCTTCTTCGGGATTCTCGTGGGTGTCACCAATAACTCTTCCTCAATATCACCGCTATCCGCACAATAACTGCATCTCTGGATCCAATTCATCGGGTTCATCTCCACTCTCTAACTGGATTACATCATTATTGTCCTCTATATTTATTATAGGAGGTCTCTCAAGCATTTCCTCTTGGTAGAAATCCTCATCTATTACTTGGACATGACTACGCTGCGGAGTATGAATTACAACTTGCCAATCAGAAGGCGGTCATCCCTTTTCCTAACAGGACTAGGAGTATAGTAAACTTGTCTTTGTTTGAGTTGGTAAAACAAACAGGTTCGTTGGAGATCAGAGACTATGGAGGTCAATATCGACGATTCCATGTCTGTCTCAACACGTATCCCTTTTTCTAGAATCAAACCAACGGCACTTGAACAAGTGAATATAACCCCCATACGTGCCTTGTCGACAACTCTACGATTTCCTCCAACTCCCCATAAAAGGCACGACCAAGCTCATTGTAACAATCTCCTTGGACACACACTCCAGAGTTCGTTGTTCTTTTACAGCGCCCATATGTCTTTTGTGTGAAATTCACAACCATTTATTTTGTAACCATTGCGGGTGACTTGGTCCCTGTCTGGTCCCATAGCTAGGACTTGTACATTAGCTGGAATCGTTGATCCCTCAGTCAAAGCCTACAAAAACTCCATCTTATTAAATGAAGTCATAGTTAACATGGAGTATATATATATATATATATATATATATATATATATATATATATATATATATATATATATATATATATATATATATATACGTACGTTAAAAATTGAACTTACTTTGTCCTTTAGCCAAAATGCAAAGTTTTTATCCCGATTGATTTGAATATCTTTATCGCTTATGCCAGATGCTTCACTTTTAACTTTCGTCATCGTACAATCTATACCATGTTATAAACATTAACATATTAGAATAAATTTTCAACTTAAAAGATAAATTATCAAGTTTACATGTGTACCTCACAAATTCGCCAATTTCCTCATGAATTGAGAAGAATGTAAGTATGTGCAGCATGTAATTCTTGCTCAGAGAGGAATATGCGCTTCCCTTTTCCATAAGCGCGGCCCGATAGACCAAATACAGAGAGCCGACCATTTAGTTCAACATTTCCCCCATCATCATGTCTCGATACTCGATTGGCCTTTGTCAAGACTTCGTCCAAAAAATAGTCTGAGACAAACGTAGATATCTCATCGAAACTGTATGCCTCACATATCGACCCCTCAACATAAGCTCTATTCTTCACCTTCCTCTTAAGGTTTCCCATCACCCTCTCGAAAGGGTACATCCATCTATATTGAATGGACCCCAACACGAGCTTCATAGGGAAGATGAATTTGCAAATGCTCCATGGAGTCAAAAAATCCAAAGTGGGAATATTTTTCTAGTTTACACGTGATCTCTATGATGTTATTCTCAAGTACAAACATGTCCTTCTCATTCAATGATTTTGAACACAAGTCTTTGAAGAAACGACTAAGATCCGTCAAAGCATCCCATATTGGTTTTGGGTTAAGCCCTAATGTTCAAGTTATATAGCCATTTGACTTATATATGAAAAAAATTCGGCAGAGTCTCCCCTATAATATGGACTATCCACATACGCGAGGGCATGCATACTTGACCAATTTCGGGGCATAATTTAGGAGAATCCAATATTAGTAACAACAATAAGAAGCCCAAAAATTGTCCCAATTTCAAAGAATATCAACAACAATTTATCTAAATTTCAAAGAACAATATATTCAAAGAAGAATGTTATATTCATATAGTTCAACACTCTTTTATTAGATTAGTATATGAATGTCATTCATATAGTTCTCATCTCTAGCAATTGAACAAGATAAAAGGTGGGAAACTTGAAAACAACTTTTTAAAATTATATGATTTGCAAGAGAATTCCAATTGTTTGAGAATCTCCTAATAGGACTCTTGCCATACTCCATCTGTCCCATTTTTTGAGCCAAAGTCAAATTGTCACATAGTTTAAGAAAAAGTAAATTTGACCAACGCATTCTATAAATATCCTTAATATTTTCTTAAATAAAGTAGGTTATTAGCTATATGAATTGTTGAAAGAAAATTAATATTTTCTTAGATAAAGTAGGTTTTTTTAGAGAGGGAGAAAACGGATACAATGCAAAAGCATCCATCAAAATAATAACACAGTAAAAACAAGTCACCTAAGCATTTATAGGTTTTTTTCTTTTTTCTTTTTTCTTTTTACTTTTTAATACTAGATCTGAAAATAAAATAAAATTTTTTGACGTCCGTCTAATAAATTTAACAAAATGGTCTAATTAATACATTTTTAAAATTTTAATACATTTTTAAAATTTAATGAGATAATATTTAAAAAGATATAACCACATCAGGGTAATACCCGCTTTTGTCCATTTCTATCTATCTATTTATTTCTACTCCTCCGGATCGGGCCCCCCTGCCTTATTTATAAAGGGTCACTCACCCCACTACAAGTACCACCATTTTATCAATTTGTTCACTCCATGTTCTCTTATCAAATTACTCCATCCACTAACAAGTTTGATTTTTGAAATATTTTTAAATTTAAATTTTATCTAATTTATTTAATTTTTTAATATAAGAAATTTTATAACTAATAGTATATTTGAATAGAGACTAATCCATCAAAAGCACTTGGGCTACTTTTGTTTGCAAAAAGGATGCATGGATAGGACTATTTGTGCTAATTTAATGTCTTTAGGGACTATTTTATCCCATGAATGATTAGTCCTTTATTTAATCACATGAACAATTTTTTTGTGATTATAAGGCCATTTTATGATGGACTATAATCCCAAGTGGAGATGTGGTATTATAATTATCCAGGAATCAAATGAGCCTCCCTTGCTATTGAAATCAAATCCTATCTTACAGAACAATAAAATTGACCAAGCTCCCATAAATTGTAACATAACCTATTCTTACAAAATTAACAACATATTTTTATTTGAATCAGGATCAAAAGGGATTTCCTGGTGAATTATTTGCTGTGAAGATGTATGCATTAACAACTGAAATGCCGAAGAGAGTTAATGGGTCCAGACCCAAAAGGAAAGCTCCCCCCTTTCCAATAACACATCATTATAAAAAGAAAAGAAATGAAAAGAGAGTGGTTAATTTTAAATGGGTTACATTTGTAGAGGCGGTGGCAGGTGGTAGGAGGCGGCGGCGGCGCGAGGCTGAAAATGTTGGCGCCAAGGTTTTGTGCGACCACTTTAAATCAGCGACCGCATGCGGTCGCTATTAAAAATTTAGCGACTAGATTACATATCGGTCGCAGGATGATTGATCGTCATTGGATTAATATCGGTGACCAGATGGTCTTGATCATTGATAGTGTTGATCGCTGTTAGGCCTTTTTTTTGTAGTGTATATTGTCAGGTTTATGTCTAGGAGGAAGTGATAACTTTATTCCACTGCCAAGAGTTGAGAAATTTGCAAATGTTTTGAAATTATCAATCCCCCCTCTCGGTAAGTCAAAATCTAGCTGGACCAACATTTGATGATCTTGTAATTATTTTATTCAATTTTATATTACGTGATTAGTCAAGATAATTATTGTATATTTTCCATTAATAATTAAATTTGCTCATTAGTTTTACGTATTTACTAAATACTCATTTAACTAAGTTGTGTTATTATATACTCCCTTTCGTCTAAAATTAACCATATATTTTGATTTTTTTTAAGTCATTGTACTAAAATTTAAAATTCAAAATTGATAAAAAAATTATTTAATTTAGTCTGATAGTCTCCGTTTGTTTCAAGTAAAACATTTTATAAAAAATATTTTTTTAATTTTTCAATGTTTGGCATGCCAAGGAAAATATGGTCAACCGTAAATCAATTTTCTATCAACGGAAAACTTTCTTCCTTTATCTTAGGAAAATGACTTACGGATTTGAGATCCGTAAGTAATTTTCTGAAAAAGATGTCAAACTCTATCTTCCAACAATAAGCTTTAGAATAAGTCTGGACAGACCGGTGAATTGGACAGGACTAAGCTTTAATTTTTATTCTCTTTATTTTTTTTTATTGCTCTTTAGCAAATTAATTCAGTTTTTCTTCAATTAATTTAATTGTTTTCTTCATATACATTTTTTTCTTTTTAGAAGAATTATAAATATGGTAATATTTATTTATTATAATGCAGTTTATATTGAAAAAAAGAAGACAAAGTACACTAAAAATTATTTAATAAATTCAAGTAGATAAGATAATGATCTTTTTCATCTTATTTTCAGTTTAGCAACCAAACAAGAGAAAACAAGTCATTTTCAGTGAAAACAATTTCATCGGAAATCATTTTCCGGCAAAGATTTTCCGTGAAACAAACGGAGCCCTAGTACGAAAAATATTTAACCCTATTTTACCAAAATTAGTAATAAAACTGGGCCTTTATGTTACACCAAGTGCCATGAGGCATTTATTACATGTATAAAATATTACCATAGTGGATCATTAAAAATTCCTTAAATGTTTAATATTATTGAATTTTATTTTTAAAAAATTGCATGACAGACGGACGAATTCAGGAATTTTTTTCAGTTTGACAAATTTTAACTAATTTTTATTGAAGTTAAATAAAGAAAACTTGAACTAATCATAATATTAACTAATTATAATAATATTTATAAATTATAATAAATATTCATAATCCAAACTAAAAAAGAAATTTCAAATAAAAAATATTTAAATACAATTTAGAAACTTATTTTGGTTACTTGACATAGTTTAATTTGAATTATTTCCTAAATGTTCAAAGCCACCAAATTTGTTTTCTATATTCAAACAAAACCATAAATTAATTTCAAAGTATAAACTATTTTTGAACTTCTAAGATTTCACTAAGTCTTAAAACTAAGAATTTTTTTACTTGTATTTAGAATTGATTTATGAAATTTATTTTTCCCCCTCCAAGTTTAACTCTTCCGTTAATTTGCCCCATTTAATTTTTTAATTTATATATGTCCTACCCCTATGCCTATAAAAAAATTCCACCAGGGACAGCTGCGTGCGTACGCTGCCCATATATAGATACACCCCTGTTGTCATTCAATATGTTTTAAGAATATAATAGAAGGAATACGTTAGAGCATCTTCAACAGTCTCTTCAACCACTTTGGAATACTCAAATAGGTGAGCCACATCAGATAAATTCTTTCTAACATCCTCTTCAACCTTAGTCATCAAATCTGCAACCTCATCCTCACTCTTTAAATCTACAATCTCATTCTCATTCTTCAAATTTACAATTAAAGGTTAAAAATATTTATTACGCTTGATGGGTTTGATGTAAAGTTCGTTCAATTGAAGAGACTGATGAGACACAAAATATGAAAGTAATAAATAATGATTTTCAAATTATCACGTAGGTCAACAAACTTTAATTTGAATAATTTTTTTTATTATTACTCTTGGAGATGCTCTTAGTTGGTAGTGGCAAAAAACGCAAAGCATTGACTCTCATGCATGGGGATTCCGTGTGAAAACAAGCCATATGCCTGCCAGTGAAGCTAGGTAGCTCTATATATATTTTTATCCAATAATAAAAAATTCAACTTTCCTGGCTGCTGTTTTTCATTGTGCACATTTATAAATCTCTAGAGAAAACGTGTTAAAAAAATCATCAAGAACTTGCTTTAAAAACAAGAAAGGCAAACAATCTAAACATTTTATAGCAAGAGAGAATTGAAGAAGATTGAGGACAATGCAAGTACCTTACATGGATGGGTAACTCTCATCTCCCTTTTCTTTTCTTTTTTTCCCCTTCTTTTTGTGTGGCTAAATTCATCTCTCTCTTTATATATTCATAAATATAAATTTGTTTAATCTAAAGGTGTTTAATTTAGACTATATGATAAATACGCAATGTTACATTAAATATTTGTTTCATTAACATAACTTCTTTTATGTTTTGTTTTTTCAGAACAAAAACTCAAGAGAATAATATTGATGGAAAGCTCATTTCAGCAGAAGAACTACTTGATTTTTTACGCAAAAATAAGAAAAATAAAGATATGAAAAAAGAAGACAGTCAAGCCATAAAAGACATTCATATCAAAGCCCTAGATGACCTTGTCAATGTCAATTCACTATTCACCATAGCCGTGTTTGTGGGCTTATCCATTGCCACTCCAGGACAGCGCAGCCTCGAAAATCGGGACGAGTGCAACGCCGGCACGGGCGACGCCAAAATGCTCATTGTTTATGAAGTCATAGCTTTTGCTTGCTTCCTTTTGTCGAGCCTTGTGGCAAAGGTGCTAAAGCTTCATCTAAGCATGGATGGGAAAAAGTATAAGTTTATTCGCAAATTTTTGGACCTAAAAGAGGCTATGCTGTTATTATCGGGAAGCGCATCGGTCGCCGGGATAGTGTTACTGACGCTTTCGGTTGTCAATATTGTCCAAATCCGGATAGGTAAATTGTCGTGTGGGATTTCAGAGACTAAGCACGCCGTGTGGAGTCTGGTTTCAATTGTTGGTTTTGCTCTTGTTATATATGTTGTATCAATGGGTATAGCTATATTTGCTTCTTTTGAAAGTGATAGAGAAGATGATGAAATGGTCTAAGCTATAGCTAGGTTTAGCTAGCTGAAAGTTGTTGTTGGCCTTGGTGCATTGTTAATAAAGGGGATGAGATTGTTATTTTTTCTTAAATATTTTTTAGTACTTTTAGTTACAAGTTTATTTTTCATAAAAAAGTGGAATTTACTATTGAAATAATTCGGATCAAATTCTGAGTCCGAAACAAATTTTAGGTCAAATCGAATTAAATCCAACTAAACAAGACCTTAATTATACCACTAACACAATAGTATCATCCTGGGTTTGAAACAAATCTTTGCCTTCTACACGGTCCACATATTTTTGTCTTCTAGCCATTGCGACCCATATGAAACAATTCATGTCAAATCCCAACCAAACAAGACCTTAAATCACTAGTCTAAAATAGTATTTTCTTGGATCATCATAACTCACCACATGCTCACCCAAAAGATCATGATTGAAGGTACTATTGTTAGCTAGTAACTTAATTTCTTATATACAAATAATTTTTTTTCATATTTTTCGATGTGGGACTGAGATGTTACACCTATACTCCTATGTTAGTTGTTTCAATTTTGCACTTAAACACAATTCATATTTTACATCGTTAAAATCTAAGAATTATTTGCATATTTTGCACCGTTAAAATCTAAGAATTATTTGCATAACAGGATCAAAATAAATACATAAGCAGGAAGGTTAACGTTCTAACTTGTCTATAATTATAGAAAGAATGTTTTGCATGTCAGTTCAATATATAGACTTAAGCAGACGGGTTTTACTCTGTCTGTATAGTTTTGTTTTTGTCTCTGCATAACAAGATTTATATAAATCTTAAGCAGACAGGCTTTAGCATGTCTTGATAGTTTATTTAGCAAGAAATTTTAAAAGTATCATTAATAATCAGTTAAGTCAGATACACATATTCAACCCTTCTAAGTGTGCACACACTCTGAATTTCACACATATACACTATTTAACTTCCTTTTGTACAAAAATGATATATTAGTTGAAAGGTTGAGAATATATAGATTATAATATCAGATCTATTTAGAGATTATAGGCTATATGATTGATTGTGCATCTTTAAACAACTTGTGAGATTTGTTGTATTTCTTTAAACAACACTATCTTTATTTTAGATAGGAGTGGTTTTATGTGAACCTTGAAAATAGGCGGAGTATGGAATAAGTTATCTTTAAACCTATAAAATAGATAGGTTGAGTGCATATGTAGCATAGGAGATGCCAACTGCCAAGGTTGCCCAATAATCGGCAAAAGTAATGATTTAGCCACCGAAATTAGCATATTTTACTGAATATATGATTGAATTTTTAATTTGTCAAATTAACTAACTGAACTAATTAAAATTTTTAAATTGGGTCACTCCGTTAAAAAAAATAGACAGACATTAACTTTTTATCTACCTGATGCTGAAAAAAATATACAAAAATTAAAAATATTACATGTGGCAAAAAAATAAATAAAAAATTTCAACCCTAACTTTCTACATCAACAAAATAATAATATACAATCAATTAAAATTTTAATTCATTAAATCAACCAGATTACATATGGAAGAACATATCTAAAAAAATCTTCATCTTCCCGTCACTTTCGATCTCTACCAAGAAATACGGCTAATTTTACTGAACCAAAATCCAAATCTCCATAAAACTCAGATCCCAAATCTCTCACAGACCCACCCTCCCGTGGCCACCACTCTCTGCCGCCTAAATCCTCCTCTTCACCACCGTCGCCGCCTCCTCGCCATCTACATCCTTCCACCCTCCTCGAAAAACAGATCTAAAAAATGATGGGAATTGAAAGAAAAAAAATGAAAGAACAGATCTAACAAAATGGAAGAACTGATCTGAAAATCTGTTCAAGTTGATGAATTAGTAGTAATCTCCGAATCCAAAACGACGTCACCAGCTTCGTATACCAAAAAGCAAATAATTAATCATCATCATCAAAATCAAAATCAAAATTTAGGCCAGAGATTATTAGAGAAAATCCCAATCATCAACAAAGGTTGAGCTCATCCTCATCAATCCACGAAAATCATTTTCCGTCCAAGGGGTTCCATCACCACCGACAACAACAACGCTTGTCGGCGTCAAGAAGGCCGCTTACCGACTCTCCCGGCGGTGGTTTTTTTTTCTTCCGATTTTACACAATCCGTCCTTGTCACCGCAATACGCCTTGGACGATCCGCCTTGGGATTCGTTGGAGGTTTTTCAGCCTGTAGATGAGCAGCTGATGCCGAGAAAGGCTGGTGGTAGGGGATTCAGATTGCCGGCAACGTTTGAGATTGAGATCTAAAAAAAATGATGGGAATTTGATTTTTTAATTGATTAAGATTTGATTTATCTTGATAAACAAATTTGATTTAATGAATGAAAAAATATTTTATTTTTATTAGTTTTTGTTTTGTTTTATTATGTTTTTATCATTTTTAAAATTTTAAAATGTTAAAAATGAGTTAAAAAATAAATTTTTTATTTTTATTTCCATGTCATTGTTGCTGATTGGTCACCTCATTTTTTATTTTATTTCCTTTCTTTTTGCTGCAACGTATGAAAAATCTTGAACCAATTTGACAGCCGTTAGTCAGATTTGACAAAATGACTCAATTTGAAAATTTTAATTAGTTCAATTAGTTAATTTGACAAATTAAAAATTCAATCAGGTATTCAATAAAACGTGTCAACTTCGATGGCTAAATCATTAGTTTTGCCCCCAATAATCTTAAGAAACTGTGGAAGTTACAATTGTGCAACAAGGATTTAGGCTAATGCCCCGTGAACTAGGAACACATCGAGTTGAAGTAGGTAAAAATCTCGTATGTTTGTGAGCTTGCTTATTTTCGTTACATATTGTTTTGTGTTTTGTTTATGTATTGAAATTACTGTGACTCAATTGAGTTCATTTGTAAACAAAATCATCATTATACATAGAGTCAGTCGCACACCCACACTTAGAATCATCATCATTAGATATTCTATGAAGAAATGATTATTAGAGAATTAAATACAACAGATTTTATTTATATTTTTAAATTCTTGTAATATCTTTGTAATTAAATGCAATCCCTTAATTATTTCAATTAGTTGTAATATCTTTGTAATTAGTTGTAATCCCCTAAATCTTGCAATTAGTTGTAATCCCCTAATTCTAGAATAATTTCATATTTATGTACTTGGGCAATACTCAATCTTGTGTATATACATCATTCTTAATCAATGGAAAAGTCATGCCATTGTTTTTATTTCTCTCTCTATTCTCTACATGGTATCAAGAGCCTAATTTTTTTGGGTGTATTTTTCCCCCAGAAAAACCTACAACTACGCTGCCAGTCTCCTCAATGGCTTCTGATACGACTTCCTCTTTCAACAACGATTCTATCATCATCCAAAACTAGCAGGATCCTCAACATCCTCTCCTTACAATTAATCTCTCCAATATCACTAAAATATCATCCACCAATTATCTCACATGGAGCCTTCAAATTCAATCTCTTCTTGAAGGTTATGATCTTCATCACTTCATTGATGGCACTCCTCCTCCATCACCACCCACCGTCATTGTCAATGGTGTTGCATCCCCAAATCCAGCATACATAACTTGGAAGCATCGAGATCGTCTCATCTTTAGTGCTCTCCTTGGTGTTATCTCTATTTCCTTGCAACCGCTTATTGCCCGCACCACCACTTCCCTTTTGAAGCATGACAAACGTTAGCTAATACTTACGCCAAACCGTCTCGTGGTCATATTAAACAATTGAAGGAAAAATTAAAGAGGTGTACCTAGGGCTCAAAATCAATTAGTGAATATATGCAAGCGATAAAGACTCGTGCCGATGAACTTGCTCTTCTGGGGAAGCCAGTTGATGATGAAGATCTTATTGATCAGGTTCTTGAAGGACTTAGTGATCATGAGTACAAATCCGCCATTGATTCAATTACTACCCATGACATGTCAATTTCTTTTGCTGAGATCCATGAGAAGCTTCTCAACAAAGAAACATCTCTTCAAACCACTCATCCATTTTATCTACCCGCAACGGCAAATCATACAGCCTTCCAGAATTGTCCAAATTAGCGTCCACCAGTCATTAATCCACAACAACCAGGTCATACCATTGCGTTTTCTCCTCATGATCAACGCCACCCCAAACCATATTTGCGTTGTTGTCAAGCATACGACATTCAAGGACACACAGCCAAATGATGCCTGATGTTTCACCGTCACTAATCAACAACACCTTTTCCTCAAGGCTCTCAGGGATATCTCCCCCGCACACCTTGAAAACCACGAGCCAATCATGATGTCCTCGGTAACACCACTACTCCTACTTGGCTGCTGGATAGTGGATCATTTCACCACGTTACGTCTGACTTGAGCAATCTCTCTCTTAATAACCCGTATCAAGGTTCTGATGATGTCATGATTGGCGATGGATTAGACTTTCACATCACCCATTCTGGTTCTACCACCATACCTACTTCCTCTCGCACCTTTACTTTACAAAATGTCCTTTGTGTCCCTTCCATAAACAAGAACTTAATTTCGATTTATCAATTTTGCACTAATAACCATGTTTCTGTTGAATTCTCACCTTCTGCCTTTCAAGTGAAGGATCTAAACACGAGGGCAATCCTTTTGATGGGTGAACCTAAGGATGGCGTATATGAGTGGTCGACTTCGTCACCTTCCATTATCTCATCACCGTTGCTTCTTTTTTCTAGTGTCAAGACTACTTCGTCCGAGAGGCACTCTAAACTAGGTCATCCATCACTTACAATTATGAAAAATATTTTTTCCAAGTTTTCTTTACCATTGGCTTATCTGTTATCTTCTTCCACACATTGTAATGCCTACTAATGTAATAAAAGTCATAAAATTACATTTTCTTCTTCTACCTTAACCTCATCCCATTCGCTTGAACTTCTTTTTCCTAATGTATGGACCTCTCCTATATATTTGATTGATTTTTTTCAGTACTATGTTATTTTTGTTGATCATTATTGTAAGACCCCAACTTTTATGAATAAAAAATGAATTTTCTATAAATATCATTTTTGAATATTATGGAGTAAATTTGATATAATGTTATAGTTGTGGGTAATATTTATAAATTTTGCAAAGTACGCAAGTTGTTATATAATATTAGTTTGGTGGGAGAATATTCTTTTTTTTCGGGAATATCGTCTTACGGCACAATCATTCATGGACCCCCATTAACGGAAGTATTGTCGTAGTAAGAAAAACAGCGAAATTATCTTTTATAAAAATAACAGCAGAAGTTTTGCTTGTTAAAACCGTTGAACTACCCGGTAGTAAAAGTACAAGATATCTGCATGGTTGCATAGTAGCACACGGTATTGATTATTGATGCTTACATGAGAAGTCACCCAGTTATACTCAATTATTGCTATAGTAATTGTTGCATCATATCTCTTATATTATTGATTCATTTATTGTCACAGTATTATTTGCATAATATGTTATATTATTAAATCAATAATTGAGACGACAAAGTTATTAATATTATTAAATTTCAATATTGACAATGTCTAGAAGTTCTGTCAAGGAGAGGTTAGGTAATTGCGCGCCAGTGAGGAGAAATCCTTACCTGAAGGCCCCCTCTTTCCTGGGAATGACCTGGTTGTTAAATATTGTGAGTTATGATATTAATGATGAATAAGTTGTGTTGATTAAAGATGAAATGATAGTTCCATTGTGTTGGGATTATTAGCGTTAGTGGAAATCGACATTTATTTTGATGATAATTGATGTCTGGGGGTTAAATTGATAAATCGGGTAATTTATCGGATAAATGAGCAATTAATTGCTACTAATTCACATGCTTATATAACTATTTGTTCACATGTGTGTACTATTGATTCACATTCATTTACTATTAGGGGAGTTAGTGCAAGATTGATAATACTTGGATGACTAAGTTAAAAATGGAGGTATAGATGGAGGTACTATACTGTAATTCATATTTTCACATGTCTAGAACTATTGAGTCACATGATTTACTATTAATTCACATGATTTACTATTAGGGGAGTTGGTGCAAGATTGATAATACTTGCAGGACTAAATTAAAAATAAAGAAAAAGAGGAAGGTATTATACTGTAATTTTTTGAGCCCCAAAACGTGCAATTATTGAAACTATATTTTCCTATAAATAGAAGCTCATTCCTTCATTATTATTCACCAATTCACTAAAGCTATAGAGCAGTTATTATAGAGAGAAATTATAGAGAGAAAGAAGAAGAAAAGTCTACTATCTCACTACTCCAGTATCCAAATTTCTTTTAAGGTAAGGGGTATTATTCTTTTGTATTCATGAAGAGAGTTATTTTCTTCCAATACTCGTTATTCCATTCCTTATTATTATGTTGGAATAACCTGTCTATGCAAAGTACCGCATACATGGTGAAATTCTTCTGTTATTCCATTCCTTATTATTATGTTGGAATAACTTTTATCTGTCACAAGTCTGGATACACGGTGAAATTCTTCTATTATTCCATTCTTTAATATTTTGTCGGAATATCACATGCATGCGCTTTTTACGCATGACACAGTTCCATTATTTACTATTCTGTTGGAATATCACATGCATGCTTTATGCATGACACAGTTCCATTATTTATTATCCTGTTGGAATATCCTCATGCATGCTTTTATGCATGACTGGTTCCATTATTTATTATTACATTAGAATATCACATATCGTGCTTTTACGCGTAACTCGATTCCATTATTTATTATTCAATGGAATAACTTTTGTATCATGCAGATTCTTTGTATACCGTGAATTTCATTGTTATTCCATTCTTTATTATACTCAGTTGGTTAAAATTTTGGCTTTTATACTCCATGAAATTAGTGGAATATCCTTGATATTTGCGCTTCATCCAATATCTTTTCATGGAAATATTCTTCTGAGCATTCTTGAATTTTACATCACAAAGCAGTATCATGTTGACAATTTGGACGTTATTGGTTCCTGGATAAATTAATTCTCGAACTTGTTTTATTGAATTCTTATATCATTGTCATCATCCTCATGTTTATATTCTGTTGAAAGTCATCTGTGGCTTGTAGTGCATAGATGGAATTGGTATGATTATGACTAGGGATTATTCGGTATAATCATGACCATAATGTTACAAATGATGTGATAAAAGTCCTCATTTGTCGTAGTGCATTGTTGGACAGTTGTTGGCATGATCATGACCATTGATGAATACACGAATATCCTTGGCCCGTAGTGCATGGATAATTTGTGGTTGTGATACTAATGAATATCCTTGGCCGTAGTGCAGGGAATATGTGGATTATTTATTAAGCTGAGTCTCAGCGATGAAAATGATGAAAAACCTTTTTAAATCATAGAAGATAGTAGATTTTATGCTCTACTTGACTCTTCTAATGGATTGCTTATTTCTGCTGCAGTTTTTGCTCTAAAACTTGTTGTCTATTATATTCTATCAGTTGTTATACTGTTGAAGGCTAAGGATAATTTATTCTGCATTATCTTAGTCATAATATTTATTACTGGGCTAGTTGAGCTCACCCTTTGCTTTCATTGTTCTCTTCAGGAAATGAGAACGTAGTAGGGACTAGTCGGGGAACAGAGTGATGGTCCTAGATGGTGTATTAGTAGTCCTCACTATTCTGTGAAATAGTGTGATAATAAATGTAATGAGGACTCCATTGAGTATGGATATTGTCTAGATGACAATATTTGTATTAAAACTCATTGTATATATTTTGTCGTATTTTACACGACTGTTGTATAATTAAGTTTGTAGTTGTATTTTATACCATGTATTTGACGACTCAAGATGGGTGATGTATACCTATTTTGGGGGCGTCACTGTTGGTACCAAAGCTTAGGGATATGATCCCTGGCTGAGATGTGAGACAAGAACTAGGAGGGGAGAGACGGGGAATTCCTTCACTAGTATGACCTACCTAAGTTTATTTGGTATTTAATTGGTCGGTCAGAGTATAGGGATAATATGTGATATGTTAATTAACCCTTGTTTTGTGGAAGTATTTGAAAATGGCATCTGAAAATATTGAGATAAGCAATGGAGCACATGAGACCGTTGAGTCACCAACGATCAATACCCAAGATAATGTGCAACAGGAAGACGATAATCCTCGTGTAAATTACAACACTGATCAAATGACGAACGATGGTACGTTTAGGAGTTTTCTAGAATTCATGTAAAACCAAACGAGAGAGACTCCTGTTCATAATGCAAGTGGAAGCAATGGCAACCCACGGTTGGTCATCGCTAAGCAGTTTAAGGAGTTGGGACTACCGAAGTTTTTGGGAAAGCCAAAACCACTTAAGGCAAAGACGTGGATAAAGCAGATCACCAAGATATTTGATGTCTTGGAATGCTCAGAGGAGTAAAAGGTTCCATTTTCCACCTTTATGTTGCGTGAAGAAGCAGATCATTGGTGGGAATCAGAAAAAGCGTGCCAGTGCAAAGACCTTGAAGATGACTTGGGAGAAGTTCCAAGAATTGTTCAACGACAAGTACTCTCCCGAAAGTATTAAATCACATGAAAGAGGTAAAGTTCATCAAGCTAGAGCAAAACAACATGGCCGTGTCGTCAAGATGCGAAGCCAAGTTTGCCGAGTTGTTGTCCTTTTGTCCCATTTGGTTGATAATGAGGAAAGAATGATACGAATATTTCTAAGAGGTTCGAAACTCGAGATACGTCAATATCTTATCTCTCATAAACTGTGTTTGTATTCAGGTGTTGTTAATAAGGCTCAGTTATTGGAGCGCGATAATGAGTCAACCCAACCAAAAGAGAGCAGCCGTAAAAATGATAATACTAGTGGTAGCAGGCATCGAAGCGGTGATAACAAGCGTAGAGGGAATCAACAGGCCAGAAATGGTAACCATTTTGGTGGTAATCATGGCCAAACCAATAAGAATAGACATTTCAAGAAGAGGAGATTCAACAATGATGGAAAGATGTCAGCATCAGCACCCGTTGTTAAGGAAGGAGAACGACCACCTATCATATGCTTCAAATACGGAGGAGAGGGATACATCAGTCCAAACTGCGCGATGCAATCCAAAGCGTGTTACAATTGTGGAAGGGAAGGTCACTTAGCCCGATTTTGTCGTTCACCGAAGGCAAGTTCAGCTGGGATGGAGGCACCAAAGGTCATCCCAGAAAAGTCAAAGCCGGTAGTTCAAGGGAGAGCGTTTGTTGTGACCTCCCAGAAAGCAAGGAACCCGAACAAGGTCATCATGAGTAAGCTTATCATAAACTCTAGCGAAGTCATACCTTATTTGATACCGGTTCTACCCATTCATTTATTTCTCCTACTTGCGCTCAACGTTTAAATTTGACTCCGAAGAAATTAGACTTTGACTTATCTGTTGAAACTCCGTTGGGAGAAACCTTCATTACATCCACTGTTTATAAGTCTTATTTAGTTCAAATCGACAACCACACGTTACCTGTCGATCTTATTTCTTTGAAATTACTTGCATTTGATGTGATCCTAGGGATTGATTGGTTAACTACTCATCATGCAAAAATTAATTGTTTTCGTAAGGTTGTTAGCTTTCATATTCCTAACCAACCTATTATGCGAATTTAAGCAACCAAACCATTAAAATCAATCACTGTCATCTCAAGCCATAAAGCTATTCGTTTATTGAAAAACGGATGTCAAGCTTTCTTAGCCCATGTCACGGATTTAAATAAAAATACGTCAGATTTGAATGATATTTCTATTGTTACTAAATTTCCTGACGTATTCCCTGAAGAACTTCCTGGCCTACCCCCAGAGCGTGAAATTTAATTTTGTATCGACCTTGAATCCGGTACAAAACCCATTTCCAAAGCCCCATATCGAATGGCTCCTATTGAACTTCAGGAGTTAAAAAACCCAACTACATGAATTGTTAGACATCGGTTTCATTCGTCCTAGTACGTCTCCTTGGGGTGCTCCTGTTCTATTCGTGAAGAAGAAAGATGGGAGTATGCGACTTTGTATTGATTATTGAGAGTTAAATCATGTAACCATCAAAAATAGGTACCCATTGCCACGTATTGATGACCTATTTGACCAGTTGCAAGGCGCCAAATTCTTTTCAAAAATCGATCTTCGTTCCAGATATCATCGGTTGAAGATTAAAACTGATGACATTCCAAAGACGGCTTTCAGAACTCGGTACGGGCATTATGAATTCCTAGTCATGTCCTTTGGATTGACTAATGCTCCTGCTGCCTTCATGGATATGATGAACCGAGTATTCAAGGAATATTTGGATCACTTTGTGGTTGTCTTTATTAATGACATCCTCATATATTCCAAAAGCCGTGAAGACCATGAACAACACTTAAGACTGATACTCCAAAAGCTTCGTGAAAACAAGCTTTATGCCAAGTTGAAGAAATGTGAGTTTTGGCTTGAGGAAGTTGCATTCCTTGGACACGTGATATCAAATCATGGAATAAGTCAGTGACCGAAGTACGTAGCTTTCTCGGCTTAGCTGGTTATTATCGGAGATTCGTAAAAGGGTTTTCTCGAATCGCTACTCCATTAACTCAGCTGACTCAAAAATATACAAAATTCGGTTGGCGAGGAGGAATGTGAGAAGAGTTTTCAAGAACTCAGAGAGACTCATTTCAAGACTGCTCGATAATACCATCGGCTCGAGGATTTGTCATCTACAGTGATGCTTCAGGCAAAGGGTTAAGATGTGTTCTCATGCAACATGGGAAATTTATAGCCTATGCCTCTCGACAACTCAAAGAATATGAGAGAAATTATCCTACTCATAATCTAGAGTTGGCAGCTGTCATTTTTGCACTAAAGATTTGGAGGCATTACTTGTATGGGGAGAAAGTGGAGATCTTTACGGATCATAAATGCCTCAAATTTTTCTTCACTCAAAAGGAACTCAACATGCGACAACGACGTTGGCTTGAACTATTGAAAGATTTTGATCATACCATCCAATACCATCCTGGAAAAGCGAACGTGGTAGCTGACGCATTGAGTAGAAGATCATATGCGGGTACGAGCGCGATATTGTCAACACAAAGGCCCATTTTGTATGACTTGCAAAGGATGGAGATAGAGTTAAAGACTCCAGGGACCCATGTGATGATGGCGAATATACGAGTAGAACCGATTTTAATCGATAAAGTTAAAGTTGTTCAAGCTACAGACCTCAAGCTGATGCGTATAAGGAAGAAAGTACAAGAAGGTGCTATTCCGGAAGCAAGAATCGATGAAGAAGGAATACTTCGAGTCAACTCCAGACTTTGTGTTCCTAACGATTCTGACTTGAAGTATAAAATCATGATGGAGGCACACAACACACCGTTTGCAATTCATCCTGAGAGTACCAAAATGTATCGTGATCTTCGTCATGGTGGAACAATATGAAGAGAGAGATAACGATGTTTATCTCAAGGTGTCTAACTTGTCAATGAGTCAAGGCGGAGCATCAAGTACCAAAAGGTCCATTGCAACCACTTGAAATTCCAGAATGGAAGTGAGAGCACATTACCATGGATTTCGTTACTGGTCTTCCCAAGGTTTCTCAAGGTATATATGCGATTTGGGTCATTGTTAATGGATTGACCAAGTCTGGTCATTTCTTACTGATATGAGAAACTTATACACTTGAACGTCTTGCTAGTATGTACATAAACGAGGTTGTAAGATTGCATGGTATGCCAGTATCCATAGTTTCTGATCGAGACCCAAGATTCACTTCAAGATTTTGGGTTAGTTTGCAAAAAGCTATGGGCACGGATTTACGATTTAGTTCGGCATATCATCCTCAGACGGACGGACAATCAGAGAGGACTATTCAAACTCTGGAAGATTTGTTAAAACTATGTGTCCTTGACTTCAAGGGAAGTTGGGATAAGTTCTTACCATTGGTGGAGTTTTCCTACAACAACAGTTATCAAGCAAGTATTGGCATGGCTCCATTTGAGGCGTTGTATAGAAGAAAGTGTCGTTCTCCAGTATGCTGGGATGAGGTGGGTGAAGCAACGTTGTTGGGACCGAATTTGGTACATATGACTACGGAAAAGATTCAAACGATCCGATAACGTATAAAAACCTCACAAGATCGACAAAAGAGTTATGCTGATCTTCATCGAAAGGACGTGGAATTCGATATTGGAGATCATGTGTTTTTACGTGTTGCTCCATGGAAAGGAGTTACGAGATTTGGAAAGAGAGGAAAGTTCAATCCTCAATTCATTGGCCCATTTTTAATCCTCGAGCGAGTAGGAACTGTGGCCTATAGACTCGCTTTACCACCAAGTATGTCTCGTATTCATAACGTTTTTCACATATCTATGTTACGTAAATATGTGAAAGACCCGAACCACATTATTGAGTTAGAACCAGATGAGATAGAGGAAGATTTAACGTATGAAGAGGTACCTGTTCAAATCTTGGATAAGAAAGAACATATTTTACGCTCCAAGGTTATACCTAAAGTCCAAGTTTTATGGAGAAACCACGATGTTGAGAAAATGACTTTGGAGTTAGAATATGAAATGAAATCAAGGTATCCTTACCTCTTTGACATACCAGGTATGTACCCTAATTTCGAGGGCGAAATTTCATAAGAAGGGGAGGTTGTAAGACCCCAACTTTTATGAATAAAAAATGAATTTTCTATAAATATCATTTTTGAATATTATGGAGTAAATTTGATATAATGTTATAGTTGTGGGTAATATTTATAAATTTTGCAAAGTACACAAGTTGTTATATAATATTCGTTTGGTCGGAGAATATTCTTTTTGTCGGGAATATCCGTACGACGGCACAATCATTGGTGGACCCCCATAACGGAAGTATTGTCGTAGTAAGAAAACGACAGAATTATCTTTTTATAAAAATAATGGCGGAAGTTTTATCGTTAAAACTGTTGAACTACCCGGTAGTAAAAGTACAGTAATACGCGTGCTTGCATTGTAGCACACGGTATTGATTATTGATGCTTACATGAGAAGTCGCCCAGTTATACTCAATTATTGCTATAGTAATTGTTGCATCATATCTCTCATATTATTGATTCATTTATTATCACAGTATTATCTGTATAATATGTTATATTATTAAATCAATAATTGAGACGGCAAAGTTATTAATATTATTAAATTGCAATATTGACAATGTCTAGAAGTTCTGTCAAGGAGAGGTTAGGTAATTGCGCGCCAGTGAGGAGAAATCCTTACCAGAAGACCCCCTCTTTCCTGGGAACGTCCTGGTTGTTAAATATTGTGAGTTATGATATTAATGATGAATAGGTTGTGTTGATTAAAGATGAAATTGATAGTTCCATTGTGTTGGGATTATTAGCGTTAGTGGAAATCGACATTTATTTTGATGATAATTGATGTCTGGGGTTATATTGATAAATCGGGTAATTTATCGGTTAACTGAGCAATTAATTGCTACTAATTCATATGCTTATATAATTATTTGTTCACATGTGTGTACTATTGATTCACATTCATTTACTATTAGGGGAGTCGGTGCAAGATTGATAATACTTGCATGACTAAGTTAAAAATGGAGGTATAGATGGAGTTACTATACTGTAATTCGTATTTTCACATGTCTAGAACTATTGAGTCACATGATTTACTATTAATTCACATCATTTACTATTAGGGGAGTTGGTGCAAGATTGATAATACTTGTAGAACTAAATTAAAAATAAAGAAAAAGAGGAAGGTATTATACAGTAATTTTTCGAGCCCCAAAACGTGCAATTATTGAAACTATATTTTCCTATAAATAGAAGCTCATTCCTTCATTATTATTCACCAATTCACTAAAGCTATAGAGCAGTTATTATAGAGAGAAATTATAGAGAGAAAGAAGAAGAGAAGTCTACTACCTCACTACTCTAGTATCCAAATTTCTTCTAAGGTAAGAGGTATTATTCTTTCGTATTCATGAAGAGAGTTGTTTTCTTTCAATACTCGTTATTCCATTCCTTATTATTATGTTGGAATAACCTGTCTATGCGTAGTACCGCATACATGGTGAAATTCTTTTGTTATTCCATTCCTTATTATTATGTTGGAATAACTTTTATCATGCTGAATCTGCATACATGGTGAAATTCTTCTATTATTCCATTCTTTAATATTATGTCGTAATATCACATGCATGCGTTTTTACGCATGACACAGTTCCATTATTTACTATTACATTTGGAATATCATGTATGCATGTGCTTTATGCATGACCTGGTTCCATTATTTATTATTCTGTTAGAATATCCTGTCTGTACTTTATGCATGACCTGGTTCCATTATTTATTATTCTGTTGGAATATCTTGTTTGTGCTATACGCATGACCTGGATCCATTATTTATTATTCAGTTGGAATAACCTGTATACGTGGGTTACCGTATACCCGATGAATTCTGTTGTTATTCTATTCTTTATTATACTCAGTTGGTTAAAGTTTTGGGTTTTATACTCCATGAAATTAGTGGAATATCCTTGATATTTACGCTTCATCCAATATCTTTTCATGGAAATATTCTTCTGAGCATTGTTGAATTTTACATCATAAAGCAGTATCATGTTGACAATTTGGACGTTATTGGTTCCTGGATAAATTAATTCTCGAACTTGTTTTATTGAATTCTTATATCATTGTCATCATCCTCATGTTTATATTCTGTTGAAAGTCATCTGTGGCCTGTAGTGCATAGATGGACTTGGTATGATTATGACCAGGGATTATTCGGTATAATCATGACCGTAATGTTACAAATGATGTGTTAAAAGTCCTCATTAGCCGTAGTGCATTGTTGGACAGTTGTTGGCATGATCATGATCATTGATGAATACACGAATATCCTTGGCCCGTAGTGCATGAATAATTTTGTGGTTGTGATACTAATGAATATCATTGGCCGTAGTGCAGGGATGATGTGGATTATTTATTAAGCTGAGTCTCAGTGATGAAAATGATGAAAAACCTTTTTAAATCATAGAAGATAGTAGATTTTATGCTCTACTTGACTCTTCTAATAGATTGCTTATTTCCGCTGCAATTTTGATCTAAAACTTGTTGTCTATTATATTATATCAGTTGTTATACTGTTGAAGGCTAAGGATAATTTATTCTGCATTATCTTAGTCATAATATTTCTTACTGGGCTAGTTGAGCTCACCCTTTGCTTTCATTGTTCTTTTCAGGAAATGAGAACGTAGCAGGGACTAGTCGGGGAACAGAGTGATAGTCTTAGATGGTGTATTAGTAGTCCTCACTATTCTGTGAAATAGTGTGATAATAAATGTAATGAGGACTCCATTGAGTGTGGATATTGTCTAGATGACAATATTTGTATTAAAACTCATTGTATATATTTTGTCGTATTTTACACGACTGTTGTATAATTAAGTTTGTAGTTGTATTTTGTACCATGTATTTGGCGACTCAAGATGGGTGATGTATACCTATTTTGGGGGCGTCACAATTATACAGGGTATATTTAGTATTATCCACTTAAAAAAAAATCCCATGTGTATGATGTCTTTGTACGCTTCAAGACATTAGTCGAAAACCAATTTCAACACCATATTGTTACCCTCTATTAAGATAATGGTGGTGAATATCAAGCCCTTGATAATTTTCTCTCCATCAATGGTATATCCCATCTTACTACACTACCCCATACACCAGAGGACAATGGTCTTTCCGAACGACGTCATCACCATATTGTTGAAACCAGTCTATCTCTTCTTACTCAAGCCTCGATGCCTCTAACTTATTGGACTTACGCCTTTGCCACTGTTGTACATGATCTCATCAACCGTATGCATGCTCACACCCACATTACATCTTTCCTCTCCGTTTGAAGAACTTTTTGAGTCTTAACCCAACTACACCAAACTTCGGGTGTTCGGTTGCTTATGTTATCCATGGCTTCGCCCTTATTCTCAACATAAACATGAGTCTCGTTCCACTCCTTGTGTTTTTCTTGGTTACTCTTCAACACAAAGTGCATATATCTGTCTTGATCTGTCCACTTCTAAAATGTATATTTCTCGTCATGTTAAGTTTCTTGAGAATTTGTTCCCTTTTACCAATCACCAATCCCATCTATCTCTCCCCAGCCCAGAGCTCATTTCCAAATGGCTTCCTAGTCTAAATTCTACTCATTTCAAGTGCCTAACTCAATACGCTTCCTCAAAGGGATTCCTCATGTCAACATTTGTACGAAAATGCCCAACCGGTCGACCTCCCCTCCTCACCAGTTGTCCATTTACAACCAGAACCACACAATTCTGAGAACTCTTCTACTTCAACCACATCTCAATCCACCCTTCAAAATACCCATCCTATGCCCACTAGAGCAAAAAATAACATCCACAAACCCCTAACCAAGAGGAATCTCACTGTTATCCTTTCTCAATCATCATACATCACGCCTTATATTGCTACCCAAGCCCTAAAAGATCCCAAATGGAGACAAGCTATGAATGATAAATTTGATGCTCTTGTTCAGAATAAAACTTAGGAGCTTGTTTCATTTTCTTCTTTGTAGATTCTTATTGGGTATAAATGAGTTTTTCGTAATAAACGACTTCTTAATGGTTCTATTGACAGGTACAAAGCCAGATTAGTTACCAAAGGTTTTCATCAACAACATGGAGTGGATTATAATGACACATTTAGTCTAGTTGTCAAGCTGACAACAATATGCCTTGTTCTAAGCCTGGCAATCAATAGAGGTTAGCAGTTGCAACAGTTGGATGTTAATAATGCCTTTTTTCAAGGCCATCTTTCCGAAGATGTCTACATGGCCCAGCCTCCGGAATTTGTTGATAGAGGCAATCCAACACATTTATGCAAATTAAAGAAGGTTATATATGGCCTCAAGCAGGCCCCACGAGCTTGGTACCTTGAACTTCGCCAATTCCTCCTAAAGTCTGGGTTCACAAACTCTCATGCAGACACTTCTCTATTCATTCTCCACTCAGGTGACATTACTATGTATCTACTTGTTTATGTGAATGAAATTATTATTACAGGTAACAACACCAATATTATCCAATGCTACATTGATTTCCTAACACAAAGATTTTCAATCAAGGATCTTGGTCACTTGTCTTATTTTCTTGGCATTGAGGTTCTCACTACTCCATCTGGTCTGTTGTTTACTCAAAGGTGCTACATCACTGATATTCTTGCCCGAACAAAAATTTATGGTGCAAAACCTGTTGCTACACCACTTGTTACAGATGGAAATCTCACACTTCATTCAGGTACTGTGATGACCCGGAAAATTTTACTTAGTTTAAAAATTAAGTATTATTGAATAAAATAAGATTTTATGGTTTTTGCTCTGTTGAGATATGTTAAAATGAGAATTTTTAATGTGGAACGAAAATCCGTGATAGAATATACGAGTTTTAGGATCGTATTGGAAAATATAAATTTTCCAAGAGAAAAAGCCAAAAAAATACTATTCATCCGGTAACGTAAAAATGTTTATTTTAATTATTCAAAGAATATACCAAGGTTAATATAATGAAGAAAGATGAAATAAAATTTTAAGAACGAAAAATGAAACTTTTTGACTGCGTAATGGATCCCGGGAAGTGAATGAAAGATAAAACCGGAAGAATAATACAAGAATAAAGCTAGGATGCCACCAATTATATATGCCAGGGGGCTAAATGTAGTTAACCATGACACCAATTATATGTCATGGGGAGGTAAGTTTAATTAATCGTGACATTAGTTATATACCATGGGGAGGTAAGTGTAATTAACTATGCCACCAATTATATGGCATGGGGGGAAAGTATAATTAGCCAAGCCACTAACTATATTTCCAGGGGGCTAAGTGTAATTATCCAACAAAGCTAGGGAAAAGACTAAAATACCCTCACTCTTAAACTCCTCTAAATAGCAAGCTTCCCTTCTCATTTTTCCTCACCAATTCACAAGTTTCATAAGAGAAACACTAGATTATATACGAGAGGAAGTGAGAGCTCGGGTTTTGTACAAGAAAAGGTGAGGAAACTCTACTGAAGTTGTCAGTAAAACTCAGAAAACGAAGATTCCAAAGAGTTAATAACAAAAACTCAACTCTTTTAATTCGTTAAAGTTTTATAGTATAGAAAGGATGAATTAGTGGTTATAAATCATTATTAATTTATATAAGATGAAAAACAATGGTTAAAAATGAAGAACGAATGAAAATGTGTAGGCAAGCCATTCGATTTATTGTTTGTGGCTTAGATAATGAAATTCGAAGGGATGATGTTGTGTTCAACTAAAATATATGATTGTTCCAAGTGATACGGATTAAAAACGAGCAATAAAGAGTTTATGGCAGAATTTTAAGTGAAATATGCTAATTATAGTTTAAAATGAACTATGAATGAATTTCGTGCGATAATTAATGATCCGGAATAATGAATATGTTATGGAGGAAACGTAGGCATGACTAAGATAGAGCCGTAGGCTCAAGAACGGACTCATTCCGACTTCAGATGAGGAAGTTATGAAGTTTTGAAAATTTAAATCGTAAAGTTGAAAAACTGAGCGACAAGAGATTTTTGAGCTAATTAAAGCCTAGTTAGAATGTCCGAAAAATATTTCTATCCAAGGGAATTTGAAGTATGCTAGGAAAGATAGAAAATGGCTCGGGAATGGTCTAATTCCGAGTTAGACTGACTAAGATATGAATTTGCTTTCGTATTGTAGTATTTTCATTAAACCTAGAAATGAGGCGCCATTACTACGACCAACCTACCAACTCATTCTAGTTGAGTCAGCCGTAACCGTGAAAAGGAAGGAAAACCGATGCCGCAACGCCAATCCTATGTATTTCATATTAAAGAATGTTTAAATATTGAAAGAAAGGAAGTAATGTGAAATGAAAGTAAAGATAAATATTAATTATTTATAACAACTTAATAAGGGTATTAAAACCTTAACGATTGAAAGATAAATTGAATGAATAATAAAGTACCTAAATGAGACAATTGCTCCGTAGCTGAGTTTAATTAGTGTAATGTTTTGATTTTTTTTTATTATCAAAGAAACATTAAGAAGGATAAATAAAGATAAGTTTATTAAACCGTCGAAAGGGTGAATATGATAATTAAGACACTCTTGAACGCTAAGAAATGGTCTTGGAATTTAGTCGCATAATTAAACGTGAACCATATGAAATGAAATACAGATAGAAGAGACCTATAGAATGACTTTGAGATTTAAATCTCAATTATGAACGACGTTAGGAGAAGTAATGCAAGTCTAATAACACGGACATAGAAAGGAATGAATAAGTTAACGTAAGTCGATAATTAACGTCTATACTTGATTAATTGATGTGCTATCCTTATATGTTATATAGGATATTTGAAGAACAATATAGCGTAAGGTTATAAGTAGTGCTTAAGGCAAGTTTCTTAACCTGTATGATATTACTTTGTGCAAGTTTCTATAACTTACTCAAATGTGGTAACTGAGTAAGTTGTTATCTATGTGCAAATGTTTTATATTTGTGCAAGATAGTTATCAATGTTTTGTGCTATCTGCTAATTATTCGCACCTATGTACTTGTAAGATGAATTGTTCTATTGTTCAAGTTGTTATAGTTCTGATAAAGTATAAACTGGGTAAGAAAGTGTCTTAGAGGTTTCGTAAAAATCGTTAATATCAATGATTATATAATTAAGGATATATGTTAGTGATGTATTAAATGATAGGAATCTTAATTATTTCGGTTTATTCAAGCTGCTTCATAATAATTGTACAATTATTGAAGTTTTCTAAAGAAAGAATATCTGATTCTTGATCATGTTGTTTTTCAACTGCTATAACTTGCTGGGAAATTGAATGCCCATCCCTTGCTTTTAAAAATAAAAATGTTTTCAGAGAAGCTTGAGGAACTAAAGAATCTGGTGATGATTGAAGGAAGATATCAAGTCATCGACTTGAAGCGTTATTAGTTAAATTTTTATGTATCTGTTTTGGCGGATGAAAGTCAGACTTGTAAGTAGTGAATAATGTAATTATCATTATGTAAAGAATTAAAGATTTTAAGGTAATAGAATTTGGGATTTGAAGAAATATATTGTTATATTTTGAAGTTTTAACTATATCTTAAGGATATATGGGTGAATGTATGGAAGAGTAGCACTCGTGATGCATCGGACTCGGGTTTTCAGGTAGACCCGAATTTGGGGGAGTTACAGGTACAACTCTAACTGACTGCACCGAATATAGAATAATTGTTAGCAGTCTACAGTATCTTTGCCTCACTCACCCAGACATAGCATACGCTGTTAACAAGATTTCTCAATTCATGCATCGTCCGACGTCTGAATATTGGAATGCTGCAAAACGAATGCTTCGATATCTGTGTGGCACATTGACTCATGGATTATTTCTTCCTAAGGCAAATCCACTTTCTCTTCATGCCTTCTCAGATGCAGATTGGACTGACAACAAAGACGACTATACATATGTGAGTGCCTATATTGTCTATCTTGGTCGTCATCCTATTTCTTGGTCATCCAAGAAATAACGTACTATTACTAGGTCATCCACAAAACCTGAGTATCGATCAGTTGCCAATACTACTTCAGAAATCAATTGGATTTGTTCTCTTCTCACAGAGCTTGGTGTCACTCTCTCTACACCGCATGTTACCTATTGTGACAATGTTGGTGACACATATCTCTGTTCTAATCCAGTCTTTCATTCGCGCATGAAACATGTGGCAATTAACTGTCACTTTATTCGAGATCAAGTTCAATCAGATGCTCTTCGTGTTAGCCATGTTTCCTCAACTGGTTAACTTGTTGACGCTCTTACCAAACCGCTTCCATGAAGCCGCTTCCAAGAATTAAGGGTCAAGATTGGCGTCTCCTCCGGAGCTCCATCTTGAGGGGGCATATTAGAGAATTAAATGTAACATATTTTATTTATATTTTTAAATTCTTGTAATCTCCTAATTATTGCAATTAGTTGTAATATCCATGTAATTAGTAGTAATCCCCTAAATCTTGCAATTAGATGTAATCCCCTAATTCTAGGATAGTTTCCTATTTATGTACTTGGGCAATACTCAATCTTAAGTATATATATTCATTCTTAATCAATGGAAAAGTCAAACCATTGTTTTTATTTCCCACTATATTCTCTACGGTGATAACATTATTCCACTACCGAGAGTTGAGAAATTTGCAAAAGTTTAGAAATTATCAATTCCCCGCTCCCCCAACTCCCCCCCTCTCTCCCTCCCCCTCTTCCCCTCACCCCTCGGTAAGTCAGAATCTGGACCAACATTTGATTCTTGTAATTATTTTATTCAATTTTATATTACGTGATTAATCAAAATAATTATTGTTTATTTCCCATTAATAATTAAATTTGCTCATTAGTTTTATGTATTTATTAAATACTCATTTAACTAAGTTGTGTTATTATATACTCCCTTTCGTCTAAATTAAACATGCATTTTGACTTTTTTTAAGTCATTATACTAAAATTTAAAATTGATAAAAAGAAATTATTTAATTTAGGCTCTGTTTGTTTCACGTAAAATATTTTTTGAAAAATATTTTCTTAATTTTTTAATGTTTTGCATGCCAAGGAAAACTTGGTTAGTCGTAAATCAATTTCCGGCCAACGGAAATCTCTTCCTTTATCTTAGAAAAATGACTTCCGGATTTGAGATTTGTAAGTAATTTTCCGAAAAAGATGTCAAACTCCAAACAATAAGTTTTAATTTTTATTCTCTTTATTTTTTTCATCACTCTTTAGCAAATTAATTCATTTTTTCTTCAATTAATTTATTTTTTTCTTCATATATATCTATTTTTTATCTTTAAACTCTCAAATTTGATAAAATTTCTTTCCTCTTATTTTGTCATTTTTTTAAAAGAAATTATAAATATGGTAATATTTATTTATTATAATGCACTGTATATTGAAAAAAAAAAAGATAAAGTACACTACAAATTATTTAATTAATTCAAGTACAGAAGATAATGATCTTTTTCATCTTATTTTCAGTTTAGCAACCAAACAAAAGAAAACAAATCATTTTCATTGAAATCAATTTCATTAGAAAACATTTTTTCAGAAATCATTTTCCCGAAAAGGTTTTTCGCGAAACAAACAAAGCCCTAGTACAAATAATATTTAAACCTATTTTACCAAAATTAATAATAAAATTGGGCCTTTATGTTTGGGAGTTGTCGTTTAGCACTCCAAAATTAAACCTTACTCCTATTCTACTAACTCAAGAATTAGTATAGTAACAAGTAAGGATCGATCCCACAGAAAGTGTACTGTTTATATTTATCCAAGTATTTTCCAATGAATTGGGGGTTTTAGTTTTAAAAACTCAATTATCAAAAGTGAATTTAAAAGAAGTATCAATGAGTAAAAAGTTTCAATTCTTCAGTTCAGTATCACATTTTCACAATTATGGACTAATCAAGTTTTACAATATTTATCCTTCCATGAGATTAACAACCCTAGATAACTGTGATCGTTAATTATCCGAATTTCTCCTTATGTGTAAATCTAATGCGACGATCGTCAACAAGAGATCCTAAATATCATACAACCTAGAACTATCATTCTAGATTTAATATGATAGAAGCATAAAGAATGAGAATTAGATTGTTCCAAGCAACAATTACACAATCAGGAATTATTTAACTTGTCTTCCAAAAACCTTAACAATATTCAAAAGCTTGACCACAACCAAATATCATTAATTGCTACTTATGATCAGACATACATCGTTTGCTTAATATATATCTTAATCTAGCGGATGATATGAATTTACTAATTTAATCCTGCATAAACCAAATTCGTAGATTGAATAACATACAAGAAGTTTATGTAGATAATCAGAATAAATCTCACATATGAAGGAATAAATAAAGTATACTCGATCAAACCGTTAAGTATGAATAAAGTTCAACATCCCTTCAGAATTGAATTGAGAAATTAGTTCGACATGCCTTGATTCTCCAAAACTAGGGTTTAAACGAATGTAGAAGATATATTATCTCCCCCTAATATTGAGTCTTACATGTATAAATATTCCTTAAACATGCTCCCACGTTCCTAAGAAATCGAAATCCTAACCACAATAGAAGTCTACCAAATAACTACAAAAAATAGAAACTGTTGTCTTTTTCCCGACAACTTCGCCGGGGTGAAGGTTTGTGCTTGCCAAATCCGCCGAGGTGGATTTCACTTTTCCTGGGCTCCAAAGAAAACCATTGCCAGGGCGAAGTTTTTGTTCATAAAATACTCGTCGGGGCGGAAAATGGTAGAGAAGTCCGCGCTAGGGAAACTTCAATTTGGCGCTGGGGTGACGTTTGATAGAGAGGAATGCGCCTGGGCACATATTTTTGCCTAGCAAATCTCGTCAGGGCGCAGTTTACTGAGTTTTTATTCTTTTTTCCTTTTTTTATGCAATCAACTCCACTACATCTCTGTTTAATACTTAAGCTCCATTTTGACCTGAAATCCATAAACAACCACATTAAGCATGTGTTAACCACAAAACATGCAAAGAACTAAGCAAAAAGGAATCAAAATAAATGAATATTATACACAATTAGCTTTTACACGTCCTCGTGTAAATCAAACCCAAGGTTATGCTATCATTCACATATTGTATTCAACCATAGTGTCAAGAAGTTCAAGTTACAATTCATGAACATCAATGTTTATCAACAGAAACATGATTCGTACTTCATCAATCAATTCATGAGTAATAACCTTACCAACTCACAAATGACTTTCATCAAATCGAACCGTATCCACATGTTAGGCGGTACCAAAGAATATGCAAGGCGCGTGGGTGTCTTGTGTTCTTTGCTTTCAAATTGTCTCTTCTTGCTCTGTTGCTCTGTTGCCGATTGCCATTTTATCGAACTACTCTACTTCACGAATTTCTTACGTGTTGCTCGTTAATCGGATTGATTCCAATTTTGGATATATTTTTTGTATCATATGAGACTATTTTTAAAAAATATGAAACTCCCATTTCGGGTTCATTAAGTAGTCCAAATAATTCGCCAAAAGTGTACGTTCATCACAGTTTTCATCTTTTTCCTAGCTTTATTCTCTCTCGCTAAAATAGTCATAACTTTTTTGTTTCAAAACATTTTTGAGCGATTATTGAGCCCACGCGAATCTAACTTCCGGGACTACAACTTTTACCTAATTACTTTTTCCTAATTCCAAACACATCAGTCCAGAAATTTCGTGCAAAGGGATTGCTCCGAATTGGTTGGACAGTTTTGACACAACTACTTCGAATGGTCATAACTTTTTGCTACGTAGTCAGAATTAGTCCGTTCCGGAGTCTATGGAAATTTTATTCAGTGTACTATAACATACCAAAAGCCCAAATTTTTTTGAACAATCTAGCTAACTCCGAATTTTCTATTTAGGGGTAGCAGTCCACTAGTTTTTCTTTTCTTTTGTTTGATCAAGCTTTTAACACCAAAAATGATTAGATCCATACATAATACCCTATATTACATGTAGATCTAAGATTTTTAGAGTTCAAGATCATAACTCAAGATTTGATTTAAAACAACCAAAATAAATCTCATGGAACAAATTAAAGGGTTAGAAATTTTTTTATACCTTTTTCTTTTGGATTTTTTTCTTCTTTCTTTTTCCACAATAGATTATGATGCTAAGAGGTATGAGAAACTTTTCCTTCCGTTCTTCGTCTATTGGCTGCCGACCCTTCCTCTTTCTTGCCGACCACCCATTCTCTCTCTCTACTTTTTATTTATTTCTTTCTCTCTTTTTCTCTTTCTTTCTTTCTCTCTCTTTCTTCCTCTTTCTCTCTCCTTATCTTTGAGATTACTTGCATATCAAGGAAATAATTTTCCCCAAATGCTAAATTACTCCTTCCTTGCCCGATACATGCACCAAGTATTTGCCCAATTTTGCTTATTTATTTATTTGTTTAATTTGCTTAATAAAATGATCTAAAAGTCCCTCACCTTTTGGGCTAATAATTGGGCCATTTGACTTATTTTTTGGGCTCTTTAATTTAATTTTTTGGTCCATGTAAAATAACATGGACCAACTCATGGATTTTATACTTCCCTAATTATTTAAGGATCAATTACATATTCTTTATATTTTTTAAAATAATTACAACAATAGTGCACTTATAAAATATTTATAAAAGTAATACACTTTCCATATTTATTTACAATATTAGTGCAATTAGAATTCCTTAATTTAGAAAATTAGTATGTAATTAGGATTCCTTAATTTAGGGGATTAGTATAGATTTACTTTCTATCTCCTCTTGTTTTCATTTCTTTAATTCAAAGACTGCAACATTCAAACTCTACAACACTGGTGCAGTTATGTTAAGGCTATGCGCCATGGACACCGTCAAAGCTTTTTATCCTTTACTCACAAAGGCCTCCCCATTGGGTATTCTTTATAGCAGTTCTTTGTCACTGAAAACCATGGCGGAAGAGGGTGGTTTCGATGTATGTACAGTGAGAGTTTGGAGAGTTCGGTGTGCGAAGGTGGGAGGATTCAGATCCATCCGGAGAAGATTAAAATGTCAGATGGAGGGGGGACATTAGAGAGTGTGATCAGAAGGGGAGAAGATGGGGAGAGATAATTTTGGTGTTCTTTTCGTTTTTATCAAATGCATGACAATATTAAAGGGGGAACAATCACGATTGGTTCCTAATGATTCTTCACAATTTCTCCACCATCTCCTATGAAA